>OY757022.1:12391539-12430655 GCA_963580285.1 Lucinisca nassula | reverse complement strand
AATCTATTTCTCTAAGCGCCGATGGGTGTTATAATAACTTCGTAGGAGCAAATTCTAGACCTCTGTTGAGGGAGAAATGAATACTCTAAACTCTCTTGAATCTGTGTGCAGCGATTCCCATAGAAGGACATCAGTTCGGAACAAAGCATATTAACCCAATTTGTATCGAAAACCCCAAAACGGGTACTCTGGCAAACAGAGCAGGTCCCGATCAGAACGCGGCGTCTGATCAGGACCAACACTTTTTGCAAAAAGTTCAGCTATTTTCCAAATTAATTTTAAATATAACACAAAATGCCATCCCTAAATTTTTAATTGGACTCCTGCCATGTATAAGGAGGAAGATTCTATTTGGTACAGAAAGGGTATAATATAGGCAAATTTACCAGTTCGAGGTAAAAAATTTGAAGCAACAACACTATGCAAAAAGATGTCTAAGAAAAGCAACATTCTAACACAGCGCGCCTATAACAGTAGGGCGGCATCTAAGGCCGTTGCTATGATTCTATTCGCAATCTGCTTCCGCCGGTTGGGACTATATTTTGTCAAAAAATATATGGAAGAAAATCACAAGAACTTCCGGTAATTTATAGGCCATTACATTATGTTACGAGATGTAGATTGGAGACAAATGAAGGACAGTTAATGAGAATCATCTTTTCTGAGGTCTATAGAAAAGGGTAGAGAGTGTGAAGGCTTAAACCGACTTAGAAGACGCCGCGAAACAACGGCCCCTCAATTTATTGACGTCCAAGTACTTTGATACACATGTTGGGAAAAAATGGCACAAAAAAATGCTCCCCTCCAGATTAAGATTATTTTTCGCACATTTGTCAAGGACATATCAGTCCGTCTTAAGGACTGAGTGGGAGTTGTCGCGAGCCTGTTACATTTAGAAAATCCTTGTTCAACTGAGAGCCAATTCTGCTTGGGTTTACGAAGATTACGCATGCGCGTTTCGATATCTTATCAAGTCATTTTTTCTCGCATGTTTTCTCGCATGCTTCAGGATTACGGGGGGACATTGTTTAATATGCCTTCAAGTCTGATGAGTTGAATTATTTTGGTAATCTAACCATACTAGAGAGAGAGAGAGAGAGAGAGAGAGAGAGATAGAGTTAGAGAGACCCAGCCAGCAGAGTATGTCGGACCAACGTCGAGCCGACAGCGATACAGCGTGTCTGTCCGGGCCCGACGTTGGCCCACTATTTTGTGCTAGCAAGAGAGAGAGAGAGAGAGAGAGAGAGAGAGAGAGAGAGAGAGAGAGAGAGAGAGAGAGAGAGAGAGAGAGAGAGAGAGAGAGAGAGAGAAAGAGGAGAGAGAGAGGGGGGAGAGAGAAATCAAAATGATGAAAGTTTACAGATACGCGTAAGTAATGCACCATGAACCGAAAGAAATGCCGAGAGAGAGAGAGAGAGAGAGAGAGAGAGAGAGAGAGAGAGAGAGAGAGAGAGAGAGAGAGAGAGAGAGAGAGACCAATCTGTCAGTTAAAAAAAAAATCAGTAGTATGCGGACTTTGATTTAATCGATCAGGTTTACTGACGTCATTAAATATGACGTAATTTAATATGATTTCGTCACACCAAACTGTCTACACAGCTGTGTCATGCTGGTGTAAATATACTGTACATTCAGTGTGTTGACATATTTTGTTGATGCAAATTATAAACAAACACGGTTGAAAGGTGGATTGTTCAGTGAAGAAGATGAGTATGGTACCACAAGACTTGTATTCCACTCGCTTTTCATTCGTTGTTATCGAATACAGGGGAATTCTGTGAGTTTCACTTAAAACTTTTAGCCAAACCTACCATTTTGGAGAGAAAAAAATGCTTTTGTACACACGTTTCGACCGGAAGTGGGTAGAAAAAAATGGCACAAAAAAATGCTCCCTCGCCGATTTTAGCACAAATTTCAAGGTGACCAGATTAATGTATGCCGGAATTGATGATATAGGTGAGCATTATCGCGAGGAACATTATAATAGTCTATTTTTGGTTTTCCCGATGGTACCGACATGGTTGAAAATTCGCCATTTTCAAACCTTTGGTCTGCCCACACAAAAATGCTAATTCAGGTTTTAGTCTTTATATTGAATACAGCAATATTTATATATATCGCTTTTATCTTTGTCAAAGATAATAAATAAACGACAATCACGTAATTTGATGCCAAAATAGTTGGTCGAATGGGAGCATCAAATTCGGAAGTAGTCCCATCGAATCGACGCACGAGAATTTTGTTTTTAAATCTACCTACGCTGGCCACTCTGATGCCCTACTGTAATATAGGCAATGGAAAACGGCTGTGTTTTATTCTGCAACAAATCACAGCTCGGAAGAGCGTGACGGATGACGTCATTAAAAACTGCTAATTTATGACGTCACTAGTCGATTTCCTTGACGTGAGACGGTGTAACGTCATTTTCTCGCATCGAAAACGTTAGGAAAGGATATAAATGCATTTCTTCTAACAATGGCGAAAGGTTGTGAGATTTTGAAGGGAACAACAACATTATTAGCGATTTTCAGCGTGTTAGAATCGAAATAGATCAGCTCTAGTCTGTGATTTGTTGAGTAATAAATCACAGTTTGTCGGTCAGTTGTAAGTGGACAAATCACGTGATTTGTCTACTTTACAACTAACCCCCAAACTGTGATTTATTACACAACAAATCACAGTTAGAGCTGATCTATTTCTTAAATCAAATATTACAGCCTACTAATTTCATCGAGAGGAAGAGAAACTAATAATGAGGAAAGACAAAAACAAAAAACGAATCACAAACATCACAACAACCAGCTTCAAGACAATAAGAATCTTACTATGGGTGTGAGGGGTGGATGGAAAAATCCGTCCCGAGGGTCACTGTCCGGCATCACGAGGCTTGCCGAGTGATGCCAGACAGTGATCCAAGGGACGGATTGGAAAAATCCGTCCCGAGGGTCACTGTCCGGCATCACGAGGCTTGTCGAGTGATGCCGGCCAGTGATCCAAGGGACGGATTTTTCTATCCACCCCTCACACCCATATAGGATTCTTTTTCTTGCATACCTTCCATTTCTATTGGGAATTTTTAATGCTGCTGTCACTTCGGTAACCGACGTCCGCCATTTTGTGATGACACAACAGGAATGTTTAGTGAAGTCACGCATGACGACGCCGCACATGAGGTTGTAATCAGCCAGTGCATTTATCAAACACGCGATTATATTCGATTCGGGGTCGGAACACCAGGGTCAGAACATAAATTTCTATCCCAGGGTAAAATCACGGATTTCCTTGTCTGGTGTGCAAGAAAGAAGCCTCCGTGGTGTAGTGGTTACGCGACTCGCCTTGTAAACCAGGGATCGCAGGATCGACCCCGGGCTTCTCCAGACTTTCGGATGAGTCTTTAAACCGAGGTCCCGCCTCCGTATGACCTTAGCTGTTGGTGGGACGTAAAACTCAAGCACTCACTCACTCACCAGCTCCAAGAGGTGATCAAGGAGCAACAGGTACAATTAATGATCAAAGATTTGAATAGCCCTGAAAATTTCAGATTCTTTCAATCTATCTATCTATCTATCTATCTATCTATCTATCTATCTATCTATCTATCTATCTATCTATCTATCTATCTATCTATCTATCTATCTATCTATCTATCTATCTATCTATCTATCTATCTATCTATCTATCTATCTATCTATCTATCTATCTATCTATCTATCTATCTATCTATCTATCTATCTATCTATCTATCTATCTATCTATCTATCTATCTATCTATCTATCTATCTATCTATCTATCTATCTATCTATCTATCTATCTATCTATCTATCTATCTATCTATCTATCTATCTATCTATCTATCTATCTATCTATCTATCTATCTATCTATCTATCTATCTATCTATCTATCTATCTATCTATCTATCTATCTATCTATCTATCTATCTATCTATCTATCTATCTATCTATCTATCTATCTATCTATCTATCTATCTATCTATCTATCTATCTATCTATCTATCTATCTATCTATCTATCTATCTATCTATCTATCTATCTATCTATCTATCTATCTATCTATCTATCTATCTATCTATCTATCTATCTATCTATCTATCTATCTATCTATCTATCTATCTATCTATCTATCTATCTATCTATCTATCTATCTTTAGTCGTCACATGATTGTTAACATTTCTGCCAAGTAATTTCAAAATCCATCCAGAAATAAGAAAGTTAGTGACCGCGTTTAAATTTCGAACCCTTTTTTATCTTTGACCTCAAGTACGACCTTGACCTTAGAATTACGGACCTAGGTTTTGCGCGAGGGAGATCGTCTAACGAACGTTAACATTTCTGCTAGTAATTTCAAAATTAATGCAGAAATAAGAAAATTATTGACCATGTTTAAGTTTCGGACTTTTTTCTGACATTTGACCTCTTCTAAGTACGACCTTGACCTTAGAGCTACGGACCTGGGTTTTACGCGCGATGTGATGGTTAACATTTCTGCCAAGTAATTTCATCCAGAAATGAGAAAATTATTGTCCGAGTTTAAAGGGGCATTTATTCTTGATTATTGGGGTCTATCATTTCATTGCATAATATTATGTAGCCCTCAAAGCTGACTGAAAAGAAGTCCTCTGTCTTCAACAGGTAAGGGTTCTCCTTGGGGAAAATCAATAATTTACTAACTGTTGACTGGAGTGTTCATTATTGATTTTCCTCTTATGTACCTCAGTCAGGGGACTAATCACCCTATTAGGGACCGCCTTTGATCTGCTATAGATAGTATACCACAGGGGGCAATAAAACAATTATGAACACACGGTGTGTTTTTCTGTTACAGAATAAATGCCTTTAAGTTTTGAGCCCTTTGTGACATTTGACCTCTAAGTACGACCTTGACCTTGGGGCAACGGAACCGACTTTTAGTTTAACATTTCTGCAAAGAAATTTCAAAATCCATCCAGAAATAAGAAACTTATTGGCCGTGTTTAAGTTTTGGACCCTTTTTATGACATTTGACCTCTTAGTACGACCTCGACCTTGGAGGTATGGACCTAAATTTTGCGCACGACACATCGTCTCATGATGGTTAACATTTCTGCCAAGTATTTTAAAAATCCATACAGAAATAAGGATTTTATTGATCGTGTTTGAGTCTCGGACGAACGAACGAACCTACGAACGAATGGACAGGGGTAACTCTATTTGCCCTTCCACCATTCTTCCGATGGCGAGTGCATATAAAAAATATTGGCAGATGACATAACGGCATTTCCTCTCTGATAAAAACTTGTATATGTACTTAATTTTAGACAAACTTCCGTTTCCCGTCAGTATAAAAAATATTGACAGATGACCCTACGGCATTTCCTCTGATAAAAACTTGTATATATACCTAATTTTAGATAAAATTCCGTTTTTTGTCAGTAAAAACTACTTTACGTCTTAGTTGTAGTCCTTACAATGTTTTTGCTATAATCCGTACACTCATTTGACAACAGCTCCACAAGATCGTACAACAGCTCCAGAAGATCGTTTTTTGTTTTTTGTTTCACCTAAATATCGATAGAACCAAGAGTAATTTTGAAGTAACACTTCGTTTGCAAGTTTTTGTTTGTTTGATTTGAGGTTTAACGTCCCCGTCAACACTGTAAAGGTCATTTTGGAGACGTTGCTTCCAATTTGGTGGGACTTTTACCCGACATTGAGATGAAATAACATCCCAAGCCCTGCCGTCCAATGAAACCAACAAGGTTTATAAGCATGGACGGGCCGACTCACACCGCTTTGCCTGGGCAGGCTTAGATTCTTCTCTCTAAGCGGTTTACCAGTACTCACGTGCGGGTCGGTTTCAGTGGAGCGCTGTGGTGAAGTGGTAAAGTATCGGATTTGAGATCGAGAGGTACCCGGTTCGATCCTCGCAAGCGCCAAGTATTGTTTCCTTGAGCAAGAGACTTTATCCACATTGCTTAGTACTGGACCCTACCCAGGAAAAGAGGGCCGCATGAAAGATTAGTATTAGTACTAAATGTGTTACCCTCTATAAATAAGGTCGATTTTATTATTATTATTAGCTCTGCGTGGAAGCATCATGCAGCCCATCTATTTCTTCAAGCCCCGATGGGCGAGGGCTGTCGTTTGCAAGTACTTAATGCAATAGAAATGACAAAACAAAGCGTGCATTGATCCTAAATAGCGATTTTTTTTTGTTTACAACACACGAAGCAGACAGGTGAAGGTTTTGGAAATTATAAGTGATTAGGCAGGTCATTTTTGTCTATTTCAAATAGTCATAGATGTGCACCAACGGCATAAAAAAAATTAAAACTAGTAGGAGAAATACTGACCAGGTATTGCACCGTATAAAAATCCCACGCTTTACCTTTAATCGCTATGTCCGGTATACGTTGACATACGGTGACTACGACGGAATGGATTGTGGCCACGTACAATCGATTTAAGTCCACCAGTAAAACCAACAACAACAACAAAAAAAAAAAAAAAAAAAAAAACGTTTTTACTGACCGTTCCAATGCGGTTGTTATATCGTGGTTTATTATTGTTATAGTTCGTTTTGCTTATATCTTGGATAGCCATTTTGTGGAAAAGTAACTGCCCCTTTGGCTTTCCGCCTGTGACGTTTTTATCCCCCGACCGAGTAGGTTCGGGGGGGGGGGATATAGCGATCGGCCTGGCGTCCGTCCGTCTGTCCGTCTGTATACGCAACCTTATGATGACATAACTCCAATACCCTTTAAGATTTATTTATGGTTCTTGGCACAATTATTTCCCAGGCAGAGACGGCGTGTCATGCACAAGAACCACAACTCTGGTTGCCATGGGTTTTGAGTTATCTCCCCTTTAAATAAAGTATAGTGGTGACCATAAGTCAAATACCCTTTGAGATATATTGATAGTGCCTGGCACAGTTGTTCACAAAGCTGAGATGGCGTGTCATGCGCAAGAACCACAACTCTCGGTGCCATGGTTTTTTAGTTATTTCCCCTTACAACGGAATAAAGTCACTACCTTGTGATGGCCATATCCCCAATACTCTTTGAGATATAGTGATGGTACTTAGTACAGCTGTGCACGATGTGAAGCCGGCATGTCATGTGCAAGAACCATGGCTCTGGGTGCCCTGATTTTTAATTACCTCCCCTGACAATATAATCTTGTGATGGCCATAACTCCAACACTCTTTGATATATGTTGATGGTACTTGCCACAATTGTATACAAGTTTGAGACGACGTGTTATGCCTAAGAACAACAACTCTGAGTGCTTTGGTATTTGAGTTATCTCCCCATTCAATATAACAGTATGACTACCTTGTGATCACCGTATCTCCATTACCCTTTGATATATATTAGTGGTACTTGGTACAGATGAACATTAGGTTAAGCAGATGTGTCATGCGCAAGAATTACAACTCCGGGTGCCCGCGTATTTTAGTTATCTCCCCTGACAACATAACCTTGTGATGGCCATAACTCCAATACCCTTTGGGATATATTGAAGGAACTTTGTACAATTGTATACAAAGTATAGAAGGCATGTCAGGCGCAAGAACAACAACTCTTGGTGCTGTGGTATTTGCGTTATCTCCCCTTCCAATATAACAGAATGACCAGCTTGTGATCACCGAATCTCATATACCGTTTGAGACATATTGATGGTACAGATGTACACAAGGTATAGCCGGTGTGTTGCGCGCAAGAACCACAATTCTGAGTGCCCTGGTTTTTTAGTTATCTCCCCTGACAGAATAATCTTGTCGGGGTCAAAACCCCAATACCTTTTAGCTATATTGCTGGTACTTACTACAATTGTATATACAGGGTTGAAAAGACATCTCATGTGCAAAAACCACAACTCACTTGAACTCAGTATACCTGTACTTTGTTCATAGGAAATCTTAGATTTTCATTATGTTGAGAAGTGATCCTTAGTATCATTTGGTGAAGAAGGTCTCAATAAACATTACATATATACAAACTATACTGTGGGCTTACTTGTGTATTATATTTCTATTTGTGAACAATTTTCTGACGGCTCGATTGGCTTTTGGTCGGGGGATTTGCCATCTCTTCTTCTGATGGCTATTTTCATTATAGTGATGTTAATTTATGTTCGTGTTTATTTCCCTTTGATGTCTGGGATAGGTCGTCTGCTTATGTCGTTTGCTTTTTTTTTTTTTCTTTTTTTTTTTGCAAACTTTTTAAAAACATTTTTTGCATACAGGCAAACAGTGTGCGCCCAGATCAGGGGCAGTCTGATCTCGGTCCACAGATTAGTTGTTTGATCTCGGTCAACACTGTTTGCGAAAAAGTACTTTTAAGGTAACCGGCAGACGGTGAAGCAGACGACAATTGTCGTGACTGACAGGTTATGGGTTACGTTGTTCGGTGTATCCCTTGCTTCCAAAAGATAATCCTTCGTTTAGTGGGAATTGCCACACCTTTTGGTGGCGTCCATGCTTTCAAATTATTTTGTATTGCTTTTCAACATGGGGGCTTCGCAGGATAAAAGTCTTTCCTTTTAGAGAAACTCCTTTTTCGAGGGGACTAAGTTATTATGGTAAAGTAAACTGGAGGTAACGTATGTTGTCTACTGGATAGGAAAAGCGGAACATTCCGTACTACAGTATTTGTTTGTTTGTATTGGAGTTTAATGGCCCAGTCAAAACTGTTTTAGGTCATTTTTGAGCCGATCAGTTTACCTATCGACACTTTTCCTGGACAGGCTTATACCTAAGCGGTTAACCAGTACAGTGCACATTCTTCCGCCAGAAACTGACGACTGCCCTTCTTGAATCAGCGGAAGGTAGAGAATGGCCATAGAAAAGATTTCATTATCAATCTCCACGAACGAATGTTGCTGACCCCGGCAGGTATCGAACCTGCGTCCTCCTGATCACCAGTCAGACGCGCATCCGACTGAGCTACCGAGGCCGGCACCGTACCACAGTAGAACTTCGATGGCTCGAACATCGATGGTTCATTCATCATGCTGAGTCGAACCAGAAATAGGTTCTCTACATAAGAAATAAGTGTGGGTAATTCAGGAAATATTCGTCCTTTATCTTGCAAATGTATGCTGTGTGTACTCATCAAAATCGCCTCGATGAGGCGATTCTACGCCTCGATGAGGCGAATCTAATGAGTACATACAGAATACATTTTCATTATAGAACACTGAAAAGATGCGTATCCCGTCATGCCTCTTTGCAGTAACCCTCAGTGGACTACCCCTGTTCTTAACAGATTTTCGAGATCCCAAAGGTGTTTGAGCCATTGAAGTTCTATTGTAGTTTCTTACTACAGTCGAACTTTAATGGCTCGAACTCCGATGGCTCGTTTACGATCGATGAGTCGAACCTGTTCTTGAGTCCGCAGGGAATTCCTCCAAATACGATATAGGTGTAATTTAGGAAGATTTTCTTCGTTTATCTTGCAATGTATGTTGTGTGTACTCATTAGAATCGCCTCGATGAGTCGATTTTAATATGTACAGACAGCATACATTTATAATACAGAACCTCGAAAAGATGTCCCACAAGTATCTTCATTATGCGTCCTAGTTTGGCACTGATAGTAACCATCTTTGGCTCGAACTACCGTTGTCTGGAACAAATTTTCATGGCCCCAAAGGGGTGGAGCGATCGAAGGTTTACTGTAATTGTTGCCAGCCTGGCTTCAGGCTCCACACACACAAGAGGACCAAGATGGCCCCGAATCGCTCACCTGATTTCAAGATGTCACATAGCTTCGTAAATTCACATGTAGCATTTTTGTTGAACTTCGATAGAGGGTCACCTTGACAACATTCTTGCAAGGTTTGAATGGAACTAGATTAAGAGTTCGGGAGAGGTTTCATTTAAAAATAATCTGTTTTCAGCTCTGGCAGCCATCTTGTTTAGGGGAACCGTTTCAGCGATGTAGATAGAGGGTCATCTAAGCAACTTTCCTGGGAAGATTGAAAGAAAATTTGGCCAAAATATGGGAGGAGTTGTCATTTAAAAGTATGTTTTAGCTCTGGCACCATCTTGTTCATTCGAACAAAACCATTTTAGCTATTGTGGAAGAGGGTCACTTGAGCAATATTCTTGAGAAGTTTGAATGAATTTGTACCAAAGTTATAGGTATATAAAGCATTTAAAGGTTGTTCTATTTTTATATTCTTTTTTTTTTTTACCTCTGTCGGCCTTTTTATTCATTTTAGGAGAATTTGCAGCTAATTTCGTTGAGGGCCAACAAAGCAACAAACCTATGAAGTTTGAACGAAACAGGACTAAAGGTGCAGGGTTCGTGGTCATTTAAAGTTTGTTTCTTTGGTATTTAGCTCTGAAGGCCATCTGAGTGGAACCGTTGAAATTAGACCAAAGGTATAGGAGAAGTTGTCACTTCAAGTGTTTTTTTTTTTTTTTTTTTTACTCTTAGCGCTGGCGACCATCTTGTTCTGTTCATCAGAGTGGAACCATTTTAGCTACTTTGGTAGAGAGTCGCCATAGCAACATTCCTGTGGAGTTTGAGTGAAACTGAACCAAATCTGTATGAGAAGTTGTCATTTTAAGTTTTTGGGTCGATCGATTTACGATCGACCCTAATTTACTAAATAGCCAAACGGAATTAATGCAGTTGTCCACGTGACCATCACTGATTTGGGAAAACCAATATTATGCTTTATTAATAGAGCTTGAAACGCCGCGAAATGTGGCTTCTGATCAGCAGGTTGCACAGGAACTTCACTGTTTGCTAAAATAGTAGCATTTGAGGGTTAAACGAAATAGTATAAGAATGCCAGGTTGCTCACGTAATGAAAGAAAACAGGCCACGGTGTCTCGTGACGTCTTTCGGAACATTCTATTTATAAAACTGTTATACAAATGTATGCCAAGTCGTGTAAAAATAGACTTTTCTCACTCCTGCTAAGAATTTAATTTTAGAACCCTGAAATGTTAGTAGACTTTATAGGTGGTACCGTTATTAGTCATACAGCGTAGACCAAGATCGGATAAAGAGTCCTTTGCTTCTGATCGGGTCGGCACTGTTCGCCATATGTATGCAACAACAGTTTTGAACATGATTCAGGGCCGTACGCAGACTCTGAAAAGGGGCGGGTTGAGGATGCGAATTTCAGGTATTTTGCAGAGGGTGAAAACTGTGTGAATCTGAAATAATTTCCAAAAGATGGGAGGGGCTGCATTTGCACCTCCCCACTCTGTTGAACAAAATCCAAGTTCTACCCTTAGACGTCAGAGCGCAGCGTAAGAAGAAAATTCTGGACTGTGCTCGTTTGTTTAAGGTTTAACCTCCCCGCCAACACTGTAAAGGTCATTTGGAGACGTTACTTCCAATGTTTCGGGACTTTCAGCTCTGCCTGGAAGCATCATGCAGGCCATCTATTTATTCAAGCCCCGATGGGCGAGGGCGGGTGGACTGTGCTCGCGTACACTTGGGCATTGGCAAACAGAATCTACATAATCAGACGCCACATAACGCGATATCTGATCAGCACTACTGTGCTTGCTAAAAGTTAAACGAACAGTTCGATTTTCAGCTCATGACTATTTTCCCAACCTACACTCTAAGACGATCGACCCACCAGTACCCTCAGTGCTTTGATTTATGTGTAGCTCTGATGGTCATTTCTAATCGAGCGGAATCAGTGTGGCTATTTTGGTAAAGAGTCATCAAAGCACCATTCCTATGAAGTTTGATTGTAGATTGATAGAGTATAGGACAAATTGTCGTTTAAATATTTTTTGCCAATTTCTAGCTCTTGAAGCCATCTTGTGCATCCGAGCATAAAAGATTTTATCTATTTTGGTAGAGAGCCACCTACATGTATGCAACATTCCTGTGAAGTTTGAAACAAATAGGCCCATGGGTTTATGAGGCGTTGGCATTTAAAGCAAATGGTTGACTTTTTTCTATTTTCAGCTCTGGCGGCCATCTCGTTTATTGTAGTGGAAAGATTAAAGCTATTTTGGTAGGGTTTGAATCAACTTTACGCAAAGGGTTAAGAAGGTGTTTACATTTAAAGCAAACTATTGACGTTTATCTATTTTTAGCTCTACTACCCATTTGCTCGCCGAAGCGGAACCTATTTAGCTATTTTTGGTAGAGCTAACTTAAGCAACATTCCAATGAAGTTTGACTGAAATTGGTCCATGAGTATAGAAAAAGTTGCTGTTTAAAGATGTTTAAAGTTTCAGTTCTAGCAGCCATGTGTTTATCGTAGTGAAACGATTCCAGCAATTTTGGTAGAGAGCCATTCAGACAACATTCCTATCAAGTTTGATTCAACTTAACCCAAGTGTTTAACGAATTTGTTGATGTTTTTTTTTTTTTTCTATTTATAGCTCTGCTGGTCATTTTGCTTGTCGTAACGGAACCGTTGTAGCTATTTAAAAATGGTACAGGGCTACCTAAGCAACATTCCTGTGAAATTTGCTTGAAATTGGCCAAGGGTATAAGGTGTTGTCGTTTTAAAGATTTTTATTGGTTTGGTCGCCATGAGGCGGGCAAACCGGGTATAATGACCAGATTGTAACTGTTCCATGGAGGGGCACGTGACGCGATCAACCAATCAGCTTTAACGATGATGCAATACTATACTGCAATTACAGGAAACAGCCTGTCTGAATAGCGAAACAGACCGAAAAGCAAGTGTTTTAACTCCAACAATAAATATCTTAAGGGAAATGGATACACCTGGCAGGTGTGGCAGTTAGTCTACCATTTTTGGCTTCCGATTTCGATTGGAAGCCCTTTAGATTGGATTGGTGATGCCCCAGTTTATTTCTAACCGTCTTATGGCGTAACTAGGAAAGCCCTACAGATATTTACGCAGTGAAAACGGGTTCAGAATAAACAGGAATGCAGCGCCCGTCGATGTCTATTTATAAAGCGTTTCCAGATATCTATTTATAAAGCGTTTCCAAGAAGTCAAACCAAAGAAAAAAAGTTACAGTAGAAACAGGTCCTACTTTCAGTTTCGTCCTTTTGATGTAACCTCATAATTAACCCATAGGTGCCAAAACTATTCCACTTTATGAGCCTGGAGTGGTCATTTTCTAAGCATAGGGGTGCTATTTTTTAGGTAAGTTTTACAAAAATGCATGTACGTTGAGCAAACAGTTTAGATCTTGATCAGATGCGGCGTCTGATCTGGGTCTACACTGTTTGCCAATGTCTGAAAAAGGGTCGCTAGGCATATATGGGTTAATTCGTCAATGTACTTGATTCCAGTTGGCCTACCCCATGCAAGATGAAATTATCTTAGCTGCCGTATTCGACTGTTGTGACTCGAAACTAACCCTATGGTCTGTATAACCCGTCTTCTGCATTGGGATCATTATAAAACATCAACATGTATGTGCTAAAATCTCATGAACTAGCATTTTCAGTTCATTACGAAAACACGCCTATTCAAATATATACAGAATTTTGCCACCCAAATGAAAATTGCCCGATAAAAAAATTCAGATTTGTTCATATTTCTGCTCTAAATATAGATTGTGGGTACTGCTTAGAACCACCTCGATGACGAGGTTCTAACGACTACCCATTGTCTAGGGGTCAAGATTAGGTAGGCGTGTTTTCGTGATGTGAGAGGAATATTCTTTTTTTTTTTTCTAGTCCAAATATAGATTGTCGGTGCACGGTGTTCTGAACCCCCTATAAAGGAAAATAATGTACCCCTGTACACTCAACTTTCTCTATATAAAGTTGGGTTTATAGGGTTGTTCAGTACTTATGCGGTAGCCCCAAAGTGCTTCTAGTGCCTGGTTACCTTCGTTGTTCAGTGCACGGACTTGTTGATGTAATGCTTTTCTTTTCTTAAGGATTTGTAAAAGAACAAAAAAAAAAAAAAACGCCTACAGATTACAAAAGTTAATTCTGTCACTCGAGTCACACTTCTCTCGGAGTCTCAAACTTTTCATGGTCACTCAGAATTTCCAGGACGAGTTTACGAAGAGAATTTGACAGTTGAAATCAGTAAAAAATAGTTTTGCAGAGTCCAGTTACATGTACATGCAGATAGTCTAACTAGCCGATAACTTACTGCGTAAAAAAATTCCGAGTTGTATTTCACGAAGTAAATCAATCAAGTGTGCTTGTTGTAGGGTGATCTCTTTGAAAGTGATATGTCATTTTTTCTTCATTTCTATAGCAACATTATTAACCGTTCTTTTATTAGCGGCTGGTGAAGAAAAAAAAACATTTTAAACCATGATTGCAGAACTTGTTTCGATCGTGCCTCGAACTCAGGCGGAAAGAGACCTCATATCCTACCAACATGGTCAATTTTATAAACATGCCATTGTTCGTCGCATGTCAAACGAGCAATTTAAAAGCTTAACATGTACATGGACAAATTTTCCACCAGCATAAAACCTGTGCGAGTGAGCAGCTCCCAACATTCAGCCTTCTCTGTTCATAAATGCCGATTTTTTAACCAATACAGTTAGATGCGCACCGACGTTGCGGTTTTGCTCCTCGCCGGGTCCGTGAATATGTTTCTACGTAGATTGTCCTCCTTTCAATGGTTAAAGACGGACAGCTAACACTGAAACAGTTTCCGTAAAAGCCTTACCAGAAATATCGTGCTTATTTAGAGCGACAACATCGATGCAACGTCAAGACGTGGCATCGGCTTCATGGGTCTTTTTCACAAAGGCGACCAGCACTGACTTAAACGAGCCTGCGAGTACGTGCAGCCTTACCACAGCCTTTGCTACTCTCGGATATGTAGAAGAGAAGTTGCGTTTCAGTTGGCTGCGCACATGCATTTGACAAAATATATGCTTATAAGGGAGGTAATACAGAAGAAATGATTAACTTTTTCAGCCCCAAAACCTGGGAAATCGAGTGAAAAAGAATGTGAAAAATATATTTTTTTTTTTATACCAGTTGATAACTTTACTTGAAAATAAATTTGTAAACCAGCACAAATGATTGCTTGCAGGTAAACTTCAACAAATGCGGACACCGGTGCTAACGCCGACGCCGGGGGTATGGCAATAGCTCCCCCTTACTTTCGAAAGGCGAGCAGATTTTCAACTTTACAAACTAGGGAAAGTAGAAGTAAAACAAAGATCAGGAATCAAGCAATTAACTTACTCCACCCATCAAAGACACCAAAGGGAAAGAAACACAAACATGAAGCGACCAGACCATAATGAAAACCTAAACAAAGGATGGCCATAAGGACAGTTACTTTCCCACAAAATGGCCAAATGGCCATCCAAAATAAAAAGACACAAGTGATACACACAGTGAGTAGTAACAAACAACAACATAAATAAACCGCCACAGAAGAACCGCCTTGGAACGGTCAGTGGAAAGAATTCCACTGCGGGGCTTAAATCGATTTTACGTGGCCACAATCCTCGCCCTTACTTCCGTCGCGATTTAGACAAATAATTTGTTCAGTCCGCATGAAGGCCTCCTAACTCATCAGTGCAACATCTCCGTGAACACAAATAATCAAAGAACCACAGAGGTGAGACAACGGTGAGGACTCGACAGCAAAAAAAACAAAACAACAAAAAACACTGAAATGTTGGAGCAAAAGAAAACCAACAGTTAGCCTTCTTTTTAAAAGGAAACTTTATTACCGTAATTCGAAACACACCTATACAAATGCATTGTCATTTTTTGGCCAAAGAAAAAGAAATTTTAAAAAGAAACATTGGAATATTTGCCTTTTTTGCTCAAAACATAGATTGCGGGGAGTCGACAGAAACGCCTCGATGAGGCGATTCTATCGAGTACTCACAATCTAGTGTCTCAGAGCATGAATGCGGAAATTAATGTATACCCCTGCAAACCTGTGCTTTACTATATGAAAGTGAAGATATATTTTCTTGTCCTTTGGGATCATTGAGTCCATTGTGGAATTTTGAAAATATCTGAGGGTCACTGATGAGGCCTAATTGGCCGAAACTAGCTAGTCTGGCCCAGAAAATAAGTACACTCCTTATTTTTCAGTTCTGTGGTGTATTCCTTGCTTCCAAAGGATAGCCCTTTTATAGAACATATTAAACTTCACTTCAACTGGTGTATGGGAATGTGTGGCGGCGGTAAAACGTCTCCCTGCCCTACATCATGAATGCGGAAATTAATGTATACCCCTGCAAACCTGTGCTTTACTATATGAAAGTGAAGATTATATTTTCTTGCCCTTTGGGATCATTGATTCCATTGTGGAATTTTGATAATATGTTAGGGTCACTGATGAGGCCTAATTGGCCGAAACTAGCTAGCCTGGCCCAGAAAACATGTGCACACCATATTTTTCAGTTCTGTGGTGTATTCCTTGCTTCCAAAGGATAACCCTTTTATAGAACATATTAAAGGGGATCACAATTCTATAGGCATGATTTCGTGATGGAAATACAACTTTAAGGACCTTATTGTTGCTACTCTGTTGGCTCTGTCCAACTGAAAAAGGGGTCTACTCTAAAAGGGGAAGAATTTGCTGCTCAAGGGGTCTGCTCTAAAAGGGAAGAATTTGCTCCTAAGAAGCAAATTCTTTCCTTTAAGAGTATATCCCTTAGACATATCCAAAGAGAAACTACTTTTGCAGGAGTAGCCCCACCCCTTTAAGGCGTATCTATTTCCATTATGGGGAACTTATAACAGCCGCAGTCATTTTCACAAATTTTACGTCTTGCAATGCCATTATGGAGTAAGTCCATGGGGCCATGGAAACGAAAAACAACAGATTATAACTATACTACTACTCACAAAGTGTGGCTGGCTGCGGTAGCCGAGTCGGATGCAGTCTGACTGGTGATAAGGAAGACTCGGGTTCGATACCTACCGGGGTCGGCAACATTCTTTCGTGGAGATTGATTATGAAATCTTTTCTACGGTCATTATCTCCATTCCGCTGATTCAGGAAGGGCAGGGGTCAGTTTTGGGCGACAGAATGTGCACTGAACTGGTAAACCGCTTACGGATGAGCCTGCTCAGGAAAAGCGTGGATAGGTACACTGGCAGGCCCAAACATGACCCAAATCAGTATTGACTGGGCCGTTAAATAAAAAAAACTTGCAAAGTTTACTCCACACAGTTAGGAACAGATTTATATATTCTGAACAGCTTTCGGTACGCTAATAGCTCTAATAATACGTACATGTAAATGTTGGAAAGACAGAGAACGTTATTTTTCCTCATTTATAAAGATCGCTGGGTGTAACGGGCCTCCGTGGCCTAGTGGATAAGAGTGCTGACTCTTAATCATTAGGTCTCTCAACGCTGTAGGTTTGAGCATGGCTCAGGTCACATAATGAGAAGTTCTGCAACGGAAGGTCAGGAGGTTTTTCATCGGGTACTCCAGTTTTCGCTCACCTCTGATTAACGATCGGCTTGATGTGAGTGAAATAATCTTGAAAGGATCGTTCAACGAAACATAAAAAAGGTCGCTGGGTGTGTAAAAACATGTTCATGTTTTTGCTACTAGAATTAACGTCAGTGCCAAGGTCGAACCTTCTAACTCTTCCAAATATATAAAACATTTAGGGAGCGAAACAGTCATAACGTTGATGGGTTTCTGTTCAAAAACTTCATGACTACTAAGTGACCTGCCACCAGTTACAGACCGAGTTGTTAAAAGCTTTTTTGGCGCATTCGATGGGAGCTATTGTATCAGATAACCACTCAACACTTGACGTTTTACTAATCAGTTTCTTTTACAATTAAGTTGTGATCCAGAAAGATATACAAAAGGATTGCAAATTTCAGGTTTTTGCGGAGGTACCGCTCAAAGAAACTGTCGAGGTTTAAGATACAGTCTGATTCACAGCACTTTGTCTGGGCAGGCTTAGATCTTCCTAGGCGGTCCAGCAATACTTCAAAGTTCGGTCGGTTTCAGCTCATGCAGTCAAATATATTGCCCCAAGGTCTGATCGGCCCAAGTCCATCGGGAACTGAAGAAATAGATTGGGTTGCATGATGCTTTAACGCAGAGCTGATACCGGCCGCACATGAGTAGTGTTAAATCGCCAAGAAGTTCTAAGCCTGTCCAGGAAAAGTGGCTCGAGTCGGACCGTTCATGCATTTCAACCATTTAGTTTCATTGGGCGACAGATTGGAAGCAATGTCTCAAAAAAGACTCATACAGTGTTAACAGGGACATTAACAACAAATGAAATAGATAACCAAGGCCCTATAGAAGGCACGATGACTATGGAAAAATCTTTCTATTTACCCATTTGAAAAAACAACAACAACAACAACAACAACAAAAACGGTTGTATTAAGTTATGCTTTGGTTGGTGTCCATCCGTCCGTTGGTAAACTTTTTTTCGTTTCCGTATAACTCCTACTATACAGTTTTTATCCGATTAAGCCTAAAATGTGTATGTAGTAAGGCTAAGATGTGAAGATATGCCTTAAGTTTCGAGAATTACTGTCCACCAAATATTAACAGAGTTATGACCTTTGAAAAATTCGTTTTACATTTTCGCATGGTTAAGTTTTGTGCTATACATGTGTAAAACATATGTAAGTTACATTTAGTTTATACTTGCCATGGCGTTAAACAATTTACTACAGAATACTCATCACTACCCACCCCTCCTGATACCAAGGTCACAGACTTTGACATTTTTTATACACGTTTTGTATTAAAAAATAGAATTGGAGGCAATGATCAGGAATCGTTACAATCAACCCACAGCTCCCATCAGAGACACCAAAGGGAAAGACACACAAACATGAAACAACAGACCCTAATGGAAACACCAACAGCGGAAAGCCAAAAGGACAGTTACTTTCCCATAAAATGGCCAATAGGCTATCCAAAATAAAATAATATAAACGACAAAAACAACCATAACAAAAACAAACCACGACAGAAGAACCGCCTTGGAACGGTCAGGTGAAACGAATTCCACTGGGGGCTTAAATCGATTTTACTTGGCCACAATCCTCGCCCTTATCTCCGTCGCGATTTAGACAAATAATTTGCTCAGTCCGCATGAAGGCCTCAAAACTTCAGACAAACCATCACAAAAATATACCGCGACAGAAGAACCGCCTTGGAACGTTTAAAGTTTATTATTTTTATTAAAAAAATGCATTAAGTGGGATAATGATATCAGCTGGCTCAAATCAGAATGTAGACTGACAAGACCAAACCTATTGGATGCTTTTTGAAAGCAGCCAACTTGTTTTTATATCTTGCGACCATCTTCTTTATCGGAGCGGAACGATTTTAGCTACATGTACTTTGGTAGGGCGCCACCGGGGCCACAATCCTGTGAAGTTTCGGTGAAATGACCCAAGGGTTTAGGAGGAGTTAGCATTTAAAGCGAATTGATGACTTTTTTCTGTTTAGTTCTTGCGGCCATTTTGCTCATCGGCAAAATCGTTTAAAATTTTTTAATAGAGGGTCACCTAAGCTATTTTCTTGTGAAATGTGAATGGAATTGGCCCACTGGTATAGGTGGTGCTGTCGTTCGAAGATTTTTCTATTTCAGCTCTGGTAGCCAGTTTAACGGAGCGAATCGATTTTAGCCATTTAAGACGGGAGCAACCTAGGGCCAACTTTCCTATGAAGTTTAAATCAAATTGGCCCAATAGTTTAGGAGGTGTGGTCATTAAAACCAAATTGTTGAGGACGGACGCGGGACGACGCACGGCGGGCATTCACTAATCACAATAGCTCACAATTGGCGAACTAACAAAACTAAATAGAAATGTTTTCAGAGAAAACAAATACCCCCCACACCCTCAATTTAATCTAAACACCCGTTTGACCTTGGAAACTAAGTTTAGGTAAAAAAAAGGCAATAGTTTGATCAAACCGGACCCAGTGATCTTAAAAAAGAGGGACAAGAGGACCCTGTTTCGCTCACCGGAGTGTCACTGACTCTAGTACATTCTATTTTAGCTATGGTGGCCATCTTGTTCATCAGATCGAAACGATTATAGCTATTTTGGTAGGGGGTCACCTAGGCAACATTCTTGTAAAGTGTGAATCAAATTGGTCCAAGGCTTTATGAGGAATTCACGTTTGAAGCAAATTTACGTTTTTTCTGTTTTACCTCTAGCAGCCAACTTGTTAATCAGAGCAGAACAATTTAAGCTATATTTGCAAGGAGCCACCTAGGTAACAGAACTCTGAAATTTGAATCGAACTGGCCCAAGGGTTTAATATTTGAAGAAAATTTAAAATGTTTTTATTTTCTATTTTTAGCTCTGGCGGCCATTTCACACATCAGATCCGTTTTAGCCGGCTTGGTAGCGAGTCACCTAAGCAACATTCCTATGACTTTTAATTGTAATTGACCCAAGGATACAGGAGGAGTTGTCGCTCAAAGATGTTTTCTATTTCTAGCTTTGGTGGCCATCTTGTTCATAAAAGCGGATTGATTAAGCTATTTTGGTAGGAGCAACATTCCAGTGAAGTTTGAATCAAATTGGCCCATTGGGTTTAGCAGAGGTTCAAGTTTGAAGCAAATTTACGATGCTTTTCAATGTTTAGCTCTGACGGCCATTTTACTCATTTGAGCGAAACTCTTTTAGCTATTTTGGTAGAGGGTCACTTAAGCAACATTCCTATGAAGTGTGAATGAAATTGGTCCAAGGGTATAGGAGGAGTGTTTAAAGATTGTTTTGTTATTTTAAGCCCTGGAGGCCATCTTGTTCATCGGGACAGAAAGAGTTTAGCTATATTTTTGGTAGAGGTTAACCTAAGTAATACTCCTAAATTTGGCAGTTTTAGCAAATTGTTTACGCTTTTCTATTTTTCGCTCTTGTGGCCATTTTGTTCATTGGAGCAGAACCGTTTTAGCTAATTCAGTAGGGGTTCAACTAAGCAAATAAGCAAAACCCCTATGAAGTTTAATCTAACTTGGCCCCAAGATATTGTAGGAGTTGTCGTTTAAAGATTTTTCTATTTTTAGCCCATGGCAGCCATCTTGTTCGGCTCAGCGAAATAATATTTGCCATTTTGGTAGAGGGTTACCGAAATCCAAAGGTTCGAGGTGGAAGCAAATTTTACGATGTTTTTATTTCTATTTTAGCTTTGGCGGCCATTTTGCTCTTTGGACCGGAACCGTTTTAGCTAATTTGGTATGGGGTAACCTAATCAACATTCCTTTGAAGTTTGAAAGGGTACAGGAGGAGAACTTTGTTGTTTAAGGATTTGTTTTCTATTTTTAGCCTAGCCGCCATCTTGTTCATCGAAGAAGAACGATGTTAGCTGTTTGGGTAGGTAGTGATCTTGGCAACATTCCTGTGAAGTTTGAATCAAATTGGCCCAAGGGTTTAGGAGGAGCCGCCGTTTGAAGCAAATTTACGACGTTTTTTCTATTTTTAGCTCTTTTGCCCATTTCGCTCATTGGAGCAGAACCGTTTTATCTATCGTGGTAGAGGGTCACCTGAGCAACATTTCAATAAAGATGAATGATATTGGCCCAAGGGTACAGGTGGAGTTGTCGTTTAAAGATTTTTTTTATAGTTTTAGCTCTGGTGGCCATCGTGTTCATCGGAGCGGAACGATTTTAGCTATTTGGGTAGGGAGCCATCCGGGCAACATTCCTGTGAAGTTTGAATTTTAATTGGCCGAAGGGTTTAAGAGGAGTTCGCGCTTGAAACAAATTTACGATGTTTTTTTTTTCTATTTTATGCTCCGGCGGCCACTATGCTGATTGGAGCATAACTGTTTAAGCTAATTTGATTGAGCGTCACATAAGCAACATCCCCAGGAAGCTTAATTGAAATTGACCAAAGGATACAGGAGGAGTTGTCGTATATTTTTTTCTAGCTCTGGCAGCAAGAGCTCTCAGTTCGTCAGTGCGGATCGATTTAAGTTTTTTGGCAGGATGTCACCTAGGCAACATTCCTGTGAAGTTTGAATCTAATTGGCCCGACATCGTACGGGGTTTATATTTCGCAGTTAATTCGATTCGCTAGAGTGTCTAGTCATGTATCCGACTTCAACACTCGTAATAAATTATTAACCGCTAAACTTCTTAATCAGGGATATCGGTATCATAAACTACGAAAAGCCTTTCCTTAGTTTTATAGACGGCATTCTGATTTGGTTTCAAAATTCAATGTTGGACTTAAAACACTTCTGCAACATGGCCTATCGGAACCCGAATTCTATGGTGACTTAGTATATAATTTAGAAAAATACATGACTCTAATGAATTTAGTACCCGATTTCGTAAAATCGTTCGTCAATATATTAAGATTGTGTACAACATAAATGTTATAAAACAGACTGCATGCATGGTGGTTAACCCAATCACGGTTGGCAACTTTGCTTCCCTCTTTGATTGCACACCGGTGGGTCGGTCTTAAGATTATATGACGGTTCCAGCGTAAAAGCATAAATGGAATTTTATTTTATTTTAGTATTCTTTATGTTGGCTGGCGCCTGATGCTCCGTCATTGGTCGGGCCCCTCGGAGCCTAACTGTTGGTTTTCTTTTGCTCCAGCATTTCTGTTGTAGTATGCTGTCGAGTCCTCAACCTTGTTTCATCTCTGTAGTTTTTTGATTTGTATGTTCTCGGAGATGTTACACTGATGAGTTAGGAAGCCTTCATGCGGACTAAACAAAATTAGTGTATCCGCGACAGAGGTAAGGGCGAGGATTATGGCCATGTTAAATCGATTTAGGCCCCCCCCCAGTCGGTTCTTCTATTGGGGTTTATTTATGTTGTTGTTTGTTACTTTCTGTGTGTATCACTTGTGTCTTTTTATTTTGGATGGCCATTTGGCTATTTTGTGGGAAAGTAACTGTCCTTATGGCCTTCCTTTGTTTAGGTTACCATTATGGTCTGGTCGCTACATGTTTGTGTTTCTTTCCCTTTGGTGTTTTTGATGGGTGGAGTAAGTTAATTGTATCGATTCCTGATCTTTGTTTTACTGCTACTTTATGGGGAGTTCGCATTTGAATGAAATTTACGATGTTTTTCTTTTTTTAGCTCTGGTGGCCATTTTGATCATCGGAGCCGAACCGTTTTAGCTATTTTGGTAGAGGGTCACCTAAGCATGTTCATTCCTATGAAGTTTGAATGAAATCGGTCAAACGGTACAGGAGGAGTTAGCATTTAAGGTAAATTAGTGACGTTTTTCTATTTTTAGCTCTGGTGGCCATCTTTTCGTCAGAGCGGAATGAATTTAACTAGTATGGTAACATAAGAAACATTTCTATGAAGTTTAAATGAAATCGGCCAAAGGGTTTAGGAGGAGCTATTATTTCGAGAAATTGATAAAGTTTTTTCTATTATTAGCTCTGGCGGCCATTTTGTTCATCGGAGCGGAACCATTTTTGCTATTTTAGTAGAAGGTCACCAAAGCAACATTCTAATAAAGTTTGAATTAAATTGGCCCAGAGGTATAGGAGAACTTATTGTTTAAAGATTTTTTTCTCTTTTAGTCCTGGTGGCCATCTTGTTCAGCAGAGCGGAACCATTTTAGCTATTTAGGTAGAGGGTTACCTATGCAACATTCCTCTTAGGTTTGATTGAAATTGGCCCAAGGGTTTGGGAGGAGTTAGCATTTAAGTCAAAGTGTTGACGCCGTTCGACACACGACGCACGACGCACGAGGGAAGTTGACCGATCACTATAGCTCACCATGAGCACTTCGTGCTCAGGTGAGCTAAAAAAGCTCAAGATAACCAGATTTTAATTCAATAGTTGGCACCACATTACGCAAACAAGCCTATACAATTACATTGCCACCTTGATCGACGAAAAAATGAAAATTTTAAGATGAAAAATTGTGATATTTTTTCTTATTTCTGCTCAAAATATAGATTGTGGGCATTCGTTAGGACCGCCTCATCGAGGCGGTTCTAACGAGTACCCACAACCTATATTTTAGAGCAGAAATAAGAAAAATAAGCTATACCCCCGGAAACCCCAGTTTTACTATATAAAAGTGGGGTTCAAGGGTTCAAAATTATATAGGCGTGTCTTCGTGATGACATTGCCAACATTCACCAATTCTTAAATGTGTCAGGGTGCATACAAGCCATTTTTTGCCCGAAATTGACATTTTTGGGAGCCCGTGACCTTGAAAATAAGGTATAAGATCAAGGTCACCAAAATGTGATCAAACCTTTTGTGGATTGCAATGATATAATATTTGGTAGTTTGCAATGCCATATTGTACAGAGACTGGCCAAATTTCATCAATTCGTTCACAAGCTAGGGTGAAGACAAGCCAAAGGAGGTCCGTGCCCTTTAAAATAGGGTCAAGGTCACCAAAATGCAAACATATCTATGGTATAGTTGCAGTGATATAGTGTACAAAGTTTGACCAAATTTAATCAATTTGTTCACGAGCTAGGGTGCAGACAAGCCATAATTGACTGTTCTTGGGGGCCTGTGCCCTTGAAAATATGGTCCAGGTCACCGAAATCTAATAGAATAAGTAGGAATGATAGATTGTACCAAGTTTGACAAATTTTCATTAATTCGTTCATATGTTAACATGCAAACAAGCCATTTTGAGCCCAAAATTGAAAATTTTAGGAGACCTGACTGATCTGAGACTTCTTGGGCGGTGGGCGCACGTGCTCGAAAGTAGTGTTCCAGTTATCGCGGCTCATATAAGTTTTCGTTGTGGTGTTATTTAGACATTGTCATTTGATATAAAACTTATACAAGCTCTTATCTGGTTTCTTAGCCTGGCGGCAACATTCTTTCGTTAAGATTGCTCATGAAATCGTTTTACGGCCATTCTCTTCCGCTGCAGATGTCAGTTTCAGGCGGAAAAATGTGCGCTGTACTTGTTCACCACTTAGGTAGAAGCATGTCCAGGAAAATTGTTGTTACGTACTGGCCGGCTCGATATGACCTATACAATGTTACCTCGGTCGTAAAACTAAAAAAAACAAACGAGGACAATGCAAGCGCAAGAGTTCTTTGACCTGTAACGGGCATTTTGGGTCGATTGTTTATCAATCGACCCAAAGTTAAAAAGCACTGAAGCTCTTTAGTGATGATGCCCACGTGACTATCACTGTGGGATAACCAGTTGATGGTTATTTATAGAAAATGGTCGCGCTATTATTATCGATGTGAGGCCAGAGTGTTACGTAAGAGGATTATCTATTCAGGACTAGAATCATGTGTTGGGTTGGGCAAAGAGTGTTGACCCAGATTGGACGCGCAGATCAGACGCATTAGAACCCAGCATCTTATCAGGGTCTATACTGTTTGCTGACAATGCAGGAATTTAAGGCTTTAATGAAACGGCCGAAGTCCCCGTTCTGGACTTTTTTAGCCTTTACACAGAGACAATCGACCCACCAGTGCTGCCAGTGCTTTGATTTTAATCAATTATATACTAGTGAATTCTTCCATTGCTATATGTTGGACAAGTCCATTTCTCATATTAGGGATGTCAGGCTTATTTTTTCGTTTTATTCTATTTTTGGCGGGACATTCTGTTAGCAAATAGTGCAGGCCCTGATCAGACGCCGCGTTCTGCGGCGTCTGATCTGGGCCTACACTATTTGCCAAGATACCCCTTTAGGGGTTGTCGCATGAAATGGGTTAAAAAACATAAGACAAGTTGCGGTGTTAGTTAAATATGTTTTAATCAAAAAAAGAGTAGAGACAGGATCCTCTTTTGTGTTCACGTCTTAGTATTTTTCTGAAATAAAAACAATGATAATGATAATGATCATAATAAATATGACAATAATAAACAATTTTTATTTTATACGTAGCAGTGAACTCAATGCATACATGTATCCGAAACAATTCACACTGTGAATATATATATATAACTTTTCAAGAATTTATCATCTATAGTTTAAGGATAGGATTCATAAATGCAATAAACTCTGTCCCGATTCTCACTTTGCAAGGGGACAATTCCAGAACTTTCTTGCGCAAGGTAGGAATTCTCACTTTGCGCAACGAAGTGAGAATTCTTACTTTGCGCAGGACAATTCCGGAATTGTACCGATTCCTAATTTGCGTAGAACATATACATTTTCACACTGAAAAAAATAACATGACCATGATATTTTTACAGTAGCAGTAGTGTAAAATAAAAAGAAAATTTACTTGTGTTCGATAAATACCCCTATATCATCGAATGTGTTGAAAAATATTTCATCGAGAGTGTTGAAAACACCAGAAATTTTCACGAGTGCGTAGCATGTTACGAAACAGCTGTATAAATTACTGTTGTGTTTATTATCATTATTTCAGACACTGCTAAGTACAAAAAAAAAGAAAACTTACCTTTTTCCCATCACGAAAACACGCCTATATAATTTTGACCCCCTTGAACCCCACTTTTATATAGTAAAACTGGGGTTTCGGGGGGTATACCTTATTTTTCTTATTTCTGCTCTAAATTATAGATTTCGGGTACTCGTTAGAACCGCCTCGATGAGGCGGTTCTAACGAGTGCCCACAATCTATATTTTGAGCAGAAATAAGAAAAATATCACAATTTTTCTTCTTAAAATTTTCATTATGATGTAAAGTATAGATTGTGGGTACTCGTTATAAAATCTATCTATAGTATAGATTGTGGGTACTCGTTAGAACCGCCTCGATGAGACGGTTCTAACGAGTACCCATAATCTATATTTTGAGCAGAAATAAGAAAACTATCACAATTTTTCTTCTTAAAATTTTCATTTTTACGGCGATAAAAGTGGCAATGTATTTGTATAGGCATGTTTGCGTAATGGATAAATAACAAAGATATTACATCTCGTGTGATGCACTCGTGAAAACTCTGATGTTTTCAACACACAAGATGTAATACGTATTTATGGTATTCATCCCAAAAAAGTAAATATCCTCTATATAACCCTTATCTTGCTGAATATTCATTTAAGCCGCACCCATTTCTGTCTATTAACCAATTAATTACTTGATGCAATTTATTGTTACAAATTCATAAATTGAATGTCAAACAGTGCAGATCCTGATCAGATGGCTTCTTCAGAAGCCCTCTGATCTGGATCTACACTGTTTGCAAATATAGGGGTTGTCGTGAACAGCAAGAAAAGTGTTAAAATATTCTAAATAACATAACATATTAACGGACCGACTCGTACCGCTTTACCTTGGCAGGTTTAGACCTAAGCGGTTTACCTGTACACAAAAGTTCGGTCGGTTTCAGGTTTGTGTGGAGGCACTATGAGGCCGGATCTGAAAGCCCCGATCTGTGGGGCGCTTTAGAAAAGTCGTACTCATGTATATAATGTGAAGAATTAAACAGATACTCAATAGCCCCCGCCCACCGGGGCTTGAAGAAATAAATGGGCTGCATGATGCTTTCACGCAGAGCTGAAACGGACCCGCACACGAGTACTGGTAAACCGATTAGAGGCTCTAAGCCTGCCAAGGCAAATCAGTGCGAGTCGGTCCGTCCATGCTTATAAACCCTGTTTGTTCATTGGATGGCAGGGCTTGAGATGTCATTTCATCTCAAGGTCGGGTAAAAGTCCCACAAAATTGGAAGCAGCGTCTCCAAAATGACCTTTACAGTGTTGACGGGGACGTTAAACCTCAAATCAAACAAAATAATAAACAGATACTCAAAGATCAGTTCAAATTTGTGAAACGCATAAAATGGGAATTAGCGAGAAAGTCAAGGCTCGAATGCAAGTTTGTTTGTTTGTTTAATTTGAAGATTTACGTCCCCGTCAACACTGTAAATGTCATTCTGGAGACGCTGCTCATAATTTTGTGGGACTTTCATCCGACATTGAGATGAAATGACATCTCATGCCCTGCCGCACAATGAAACCAATAGGTTTTATAAGCATGGGCGGGCCGACTCGCACCGCACTTGCCTGGGCAGGCTTAGACCCTCTAAGCGGTTCACCATTACTCGTGTGCGGGTCGGTTTCAGCTCTGCGTGGAAGCATCATGCAGCCCACCTATTTCTTCAAGCCCCGATTGGCGGGGGCTACCTCGAACGAAAGTGTTCTGGAACTGATGCAAATGATCTTTTGTGTGGAAGGGATAAAAAATTAACCCATTTTGTACCGGAAACCCCAAAAGGGGTAGTTTTGAAGAAAGCAAATTTTATACCAGAAACCCCAAAACGGGTACCCTGGCAAACAGTGCAGGCCCAGATCAGACGCCGCAGAACGCGGCGTCTGATCAGGGCCTTCACTGCTTGCTAAAAGTTCAGTCAATTTCCTAAAACAAAATTGATTAAAATACAACCTGACACCCCTAAATTTTGAAATGGACACCTGCTATAAATAAGGAGGAAGATTCCATTTGGTACAAAAAAGGGTTAAGGTATTTCCCTAAGCACAATGTTGATACAACGCCACCGGAATGATTTTGTGGGTACGCTGAAACAATGGTTTTTCAGTGGATAGTATTTTATTGCAGGACCTAAAGGGACCGTCGCATCAACGCCTATGCAACGTCAGTGACGCTGCATGGACGTTGATACGATGTTGCTTCTATAATGTGTCTCTACATAATAATAACTTACTCAAGTATCTAGACATTCCTCTGATGCCGCCCATACTTCTGCTGCCATAACCACGCCTCCTGCCAAATCCAGCTCTAGCTCCGCCCAGAAGACCGCCCATAATTCTTCTGCTGCTGCCAATCTTGTATGCGTTCTTGCCAAAGCCGCTACCAATTCTGCCCATTCCAGCAATACCCCCAGATAGACGGCCCATACCCCCTTTAAGAAGTCCACCATATTTCCTGTTGCTCTTGCCATAATAGCTCCTCCCACCGACACCCCGTGGCCTTTTGCCAATACCCATGTTAAAACCACCACGTTCCATATTCAGACCACCAAGACCCATATTCAGACCACCAAGACCACCAGTACCGAAACCACCGATACCCATGTTACTACCCATACCAAACTTTCTGCTGCCATACCCCCTGCTGCCACCCCTTATTCCAATATTTCCACTCATTCCGATGTTTTTCCCGCCAAAGTTTCCACCTCCGATTCCAACATTACCGCCCCCAATTCCATTGTTACCGCCCATATTGAAGTTTTTCCCACCAAAACTTCCACCTCTAATTCCAATATTACCTGCCCCAATTCCGATATTACCGCCCATATTGAAGTTTTTCCCACCAAAATTTCCTCCCCCAAGTCCGATATTGCCTCCCCATAGTCCGATATTTCCGCCCATGCCGATATTTTTGCCACCGACACCACCACCGATTATACCGCCACCAAGATTGCCACCGCCAATGCCGATATCACCGATATTGTTGAATCCATCATCTGAAAGAATAAAACAGATCTCATTTACAAAGAAATTGACAAATGTCTGGCAATCTTTTCCACTATTTTTTGCAAAGGAGACACCTTTGTGACATTATGTGTTGTGGTTTTACCGCCCAGTAACCAGCTTAGGTTATGTTGGGCCAGTCAGTTACTTTTTACACTTCCTTGACATGCTTAGACCATGTAAGCGGCGCTTAGAGGATCTAAGCCTGTCCAGGAACCGCGGTGCGAGGCGGACCGTCCATGCTAATAAACTCTATTGGTT
Organism: Lucinisca nassula; assembly: GCA_963580285.1. Classification (NCBI taxonomy): domain Eukaryota; kingdom Metazoa; phylum Mollusca; class Bivalvia; order Lucinida; family Lucinidae; genus Lucinisca; species Lucinisca nassula. The sequence goes on along the minus strand of OY757022.1, from coordinate 12,401,151 downwards.
TCATTGGGCGACAGGGCTTGAGATGTCATTTCATCTCTATGTCGGGTAAAAGTCCCACAAAATTGAAAGCAGCGGCTCCAAAATGACCTTTACAGTGTTGACGGGGACGTTAAACCACCAATCAAACAAACAAACAAAACCATGTAAGCGGTTATCGAGTACTTATTGAGATTGCCCCCCCCCCCCATCATCCCCCTTCTCCATGACAGTGACTGACAACAACCGGCGGGTCGAGGCCTCAAGGAACAGTCCACCTCAAGCCGTATCCAAAGAAATGTGACATTAGAAAAAGAAAAGATAGGATGAAGAAGAAGAAAAAAAAAAAAAAAAAAAAGAACAAAAAAAAAAAAAAAAAACATCCCGCACCTGCTGCAAGCACTAAAGACCCTTCCCTACTGAAGCCAAAGTAGTTGAGAACCCCGGCACTGAAAGCTACACAGCACCTTCAAACCGACCCGACCTCCAAAGGATTAGGGTCTAATCTATACGAAAAGAAATTGCTGCTTGGGAGCAAATTGTTTTCTTTGTATGTTGATCCCTGCTGATTATTTTAGCAAAACAGAGTTCATCTTTGTGCCTGCAATGATCATATTTTAAATAAACATTTATCATATGACGTCGCGTCTTAGAGTGTTATAACGCCATGTAATATTTTCGATAATCCACTAGTGGATTAAATATGCAAATTAGCTAGATACGTCCCGTAACGTTACATGTACAACGTCCTTAACGACGTCGAGTTTACTAATGGCGGACTATTGATATTTTTGTAAACAATCGTGAAAAAAAATGCGTTTTAAATGTCATATGATAAATAGAATCTTGCATTCGTGCTCATGTATTACTGAATTTATTAAACTCGTTGAGGAGAAGGGATAAAATGCTCGGCAAAGCCTCGCATTTTATCCCTTTTCCTCAACTCGTTCAATAAATTCAATAATACATGAGCACTCATGTAAGATCCTCTATGTATACACGTATTGTAAGGTTATTGAACTAATCCTGGTGAATAATCCCTATTATCTATCATCATGCACAATTCGAGTGATTTGATTGGTTGAAATAAAAGTTTTGAACTTCGATAAATTCCAAGAGCAAGTACTTCAGAACCATTTAACACAGCGACAGGTAGTAATATAACGTGATGTCAAAGAACACGCTCAGAACCCGCGCGTTGCGTCAGTGTATATGAAGTGACGGTGACGGCGGTGACATCAATTCAAGAAGACAAATGAACTGATGGCAGGGTCTAATTGAATATCCATTCCTGCGCGGCCGTTGGTTAGTTCATTTTTACGCTTTTGAACGAATTCCTAAAAGAAACCATTTTGGTGGCATTTTTAAGTTTGAATTATAAGGAATGAATTATCATGTTTGTGGATTTTATCTATGTGTAAACTCCTGTAATTTTGTCCCGAACTGGGCTTTCTACCGAACAACGGCTACACAGGGCATTATTTTCAACTTATGAAATTCTAAAATATTACCCAAAGAATATACATAATTACAACGTTACCTTTGTTATTGAAGCCGCCACCCAGGATACCGGATCTAGTGCCCCCGAGATCACCCCGTAGTCCAGGGGCCCCCAGACTCGCACCAGCGCCGCCTCCAAGTATATCACCGTTCAGACCCTTACCCATAGGCATACCACCACCACCTGAAGAACGTGAGAGGACGGTTTAGGAGAGCGGGTGCCTTCAGTTCAGACAACTGTCTCAAAAATAATTTTATCACCCATATCGATTTGAGTCTACTCTTAAAGGAAAGAATTTGCTCCTGAGGGGAAAAAAGAACAACAAATCCTCTAGTAGGATTAGAACATACGAACCCTGCTTCAGATTCCAGCACTCTATCCAACACACTACCAAGTTTGCAAGAGAAATTACGGAGGTAATACAGAGCAAAACACCTATATAAACTAAAGTTCGAAATTTGCACCTTAAGTTTGGCCCTTGGTGCCATTAATGGATTGTATATGAAAGGGGTACCTTCAAAAGCAACAGTCCTAATATGAAAGCAATCCGCTGTAGAATAGAGGTTTTTTTATTTGTTTGAGTTGAGGTTTAACGTCCCCGTCAACACTGTATAGGGCATTTTGGAGACGTTGCTTCTAATTTTGTGGGACGTTTTACCCGACATTGAGATGAAATGACATCTCAAATATGTTCTATAAAAGAGTTATCCTTTGAAAGCAAGGAAAACACCACAGAACTGAACAATATATGCATGTTTTCTGGGCCAGACTAGCTAGTTTCGGCCATTTAGGCCTCATAAGTGGCCCTCAAATATTTTCAAAATTCCACAATGGATCCCAAAGGACAAGAAAATATAAACTACACTATGATGTTGGGCAGGGAGACTTTTTACGGACGCCACACATTTCCATTCAAGCCCTGTCGCCCAATGAAACCAATATGGTTTATAAACATGGACGGTCCGACTCGCAACGCTTTGCCTTGGCAAGCTTAGATCCTCTAAGCGGTATACCAGTACTCGTGTGCGGTCGGTTTCAGCTCTGCGTGGAAGCCCCATGCAGCCCATCTATTTCTTCAAGCCCCGATTGGCGGGGCCGTAGAAATAAAGGTAACATATCATATTGAAAAAAGGTTAACCAAAAGGTGAACCTCGACGACACTATATAAAACGGTGGGGTTTAAGAGGGTCAAAATTATATAGACGTGTTTTCGTGATGAGGGCATGGCTACTCGTTAGAATCGCTTCAGGGGTGTTCATTAACGTGACGATTACGACAATCTGGCCTTGCCCTTGCAAGTTAACCCTTGTCCTGCTGAGCCCGGGTATGTCTTAACTTTCAAACAATGCAGATCTAGATCAGATGCTTCTGAAGAAGCCATCTGATCAGGATCTACATTGTTTGTCATTCAGATTGTGAATTTGTTGCAATAATTTTCATCTAGTAATCTGATTGGTTGATAATCGTTAGTGGGTGTGGCATATTTAAATATTCAGCAGATCAAGGGTTAAAGGCATCAGATTATGCAAAAAAGAGACTGAAATTGACGTCAGTTTCGAAAAAACAACAACTTTTTTCAGGAAGCCACAGTGGCTCTGATTTTTATTTTACCTGTCCCGCCGCCAATGAAGAAGCCATCATTATCAAATCCATCATTAAAGCCGCCATCGTCAAATCCATTTTCGAATCTGCGGTTGAACCCATTGTCATCCATCCTATGGAAATCGTCGAAGCCGGGACCTGGTTAAAAATGCAAATTATATGCCTTAGACAGCCTTCACACAGTCAAGCTTATTCTTGATGTTTTAAATATCCGTCAATCAACATATGTCATTGTATTGAGTTTGAAACTTCCGTCAATCTACTTATGCCATTTTGCTTCCATTTTTGTGGGACTTTTCCCCGACATCGAGATAAAATTACATCTCGAGCCCAACCGCCCAAACAAACCAACAGGGTTTATATGCTGGGCGGTCCGACTCGCACCACTGCCTGGCTGGGCTTTGATCTTCTAAGCGGCTTACCAGTACACTCATGTGCGGCCAGTTTCAGCTCTGCATGGAAGAACCGTGGACCCAAATTTGATGGGCGGGGGCGCAGATTAGTTTTGAGGAAATGAACAGTGAAGTTCCGCTATTAAGTGGAATGGATACAAATTTAGGGGAGACAACTCCCGCAAAAGTATTTTCGTCTCCCATGTTAAGTGTAGACCCCATTTTCAGTGGGGCAGGGCTTATGGAAAAGCGAACAGAAAGTCCCGAAAGTAGTCTCGCTTTGCAAAATGGCGGGAAAATCTGCCAGATGTTCCCATTCCCCTTAAGTAAGACTTTTTTCTGTCTTACACTTATTTAAATGTATGTTATAATAAGTAGAAATAAAAAAAAATGTATTCCCTAGTAAACCCCAACTTTACACATGAAAGTAGGGTTCAATGGGAATGGGAACATCTGGCAGTTTTGTCCGCCATTTTTCAAAGGGAGACAACTTTTGGGGCTTCCTGTTCGCTTTTCAATAAGCCCTGTCCCACTGAAAAAGTGGAAAGAATTTGCTTCTACTCTTAAAGGAAAGCATTTGCTCCTAAAGAGCAAATTTTTTTCTTTAAGAATTGACCCCTATTGACATGGGAGACAAAAATAATTTTACAAGAGTTGCCTTCCCTGAAGGTGTTCCCATTCCCTTTAAGGGGATCAAAAATATATAGGCGCGTATTCTTGATGCTTTATTTTCAAACAAATGAGCCAGCGCGCAGCAAAAACTACAGTAAGATATTTGCGGCCAGCAAAGACTCAGATCAGTCTGCACAACCTACTGATTGCTGAAAGGCGAAAAACCCTTTTCGATGAATTTGTAAAATTTCCGGACCAAAATGTAGCTACCGGGCTCACGTTTTTCCTGTCATTACATAGAAGCCTCCGTGGTGTAGTGGTTATGCTACTCGCCTTGTAAACCATGGGGATCGCAGGATCGATCCCGGGCTTCTCCAGACTTTCGGATGAGTCTTTAAACCGAGGTCCCGTCTCCGTATGACCTTATCTGTTGGTGAGACGTAAAACTCAAACACTCACTCACTCCTGGCATTACATTAGTAAAAACATATCAATGTGAAATAATGGCGTCCAACATTGTGTCAGAAATGACACAAACTTGTAACAGCTTTCTTATTTCTGATTTCAACATAAATTGTTGGGGCTTGTTGGAACTGCCTCAATGACAAAAACTAAGGCAGATAACCCTCGTTAACCCCACTTTTATCTATATAATCTGGGGTTAAGAGGGGTCTTCGTTTTACGGACTTGTCATCGTGATAGTTAAGTTAAACACAGGTCAACATTTTCGTTAACTTGGTTTTACAGCCCTATCAAGATTATTTCACTTATTTCGAGCTGATCATTAATCTGAGGTGGGCCGAAACGGGAGTACCTGGAACAACTGGCTATTTCTTGCTGTAGGGAACAAAAATGTACTGTCTGTATTCTGCTGGACCCCAACATTATTCGCTGTCAATTTTTTATTCATAAATGACGGAAAATAAAGAATGTACCAACCTCCGCGAATAGCTCCATCGCCTCCATATTGTGCCAAACTTGTAGACAACACAGATATCAACGTTAGAATAGAAACTGTGCTCTTCTTCAACGGCGCCATCTTAAGAAACTGTGCTCTTCTTCAACGGCGCCATCTTACGTCCTGAAATAAAGTAGCCCAAGTTTTGTTTTGTTTATTGTTTGTTTTATTTGAGGTTTAACGTCCCCGTCAACACTGTATAGGTCATTTTAGAGACGTTGCTTCCAATTGTGTGGGACTTTTACCCGACATTGAGATGAAATGACTTCTCAAGCCCTGTCGTTCAATGAAACCAATAGGGTTTATAAGCATGGACGGTCCGACTTTGCCTGGGCAGACTAGCTTCTAAGCGGTATACCAGTATTCCTGTGCGGCCGGTTTCAGCTCTGCGTGGAAGCATCATGCAGCCCATCTATTTCTTCAAGCCCCGATGGGCGGTGGCCGAAGTAGCCCAAGTTGACTTTGGAAACAACCCAGCGGACACACAGAGTGTATCATGACCTTGCTTAGACGTTGCTACGACGTTGCTTAGACGTCGTGTACCTACTTGGAAAAACTTTGTCATTGCTCTAGCGACCTCAAGTCTGAGGTCGCTAGAGCAATGACAAAGTTTTTCTAAAAAAAAGCCACAGTGACCTTGACCTTGAAAGTCCAAATCGCTCGAGATATTGTCATAAGGAACATTTGTGTGAAGTTATATTGAAATCGGTGAAGAAATGTAAGCGCTATAGCGATGACAAAGTGTACTTGGAAAGGCGTGCATCGACGTTGATGCGATGTTGTGTATACGTTGTGTACCTACTGGGATAGGTCGAAAGTTTTTTATCAGGCTTTCCAGGCCAGACTAGCTAGTTTCGGCCAATTAGGTCTCATCAGTGACTGGCCCTTGTATGAATTTTCAAACTTAAGAATGGGCTTAATGCATGAGCCTAATGGAAAAATAAATGTTTTGTTTGTTTTAATTGAGGCTTAACGTCCCCGTCAACACTATTTAGGTCATTTTGGAGACATTTCTTCCAATTTTGTGGGACTTTTACCCGACATTGAGATGAAATGTCATCTCAAGCCCTGCCGCCTAATGAAACCAAAAGGCTTATATGCACTGGACGGTCAGACTCACACCGCTTTGCCTGGGCAGGTTTAGTCCTTCTAAGCGGTTTACCAGTACTCGTGTGTGGTCAGTTTCAGCTCTGCGTGGACCCAATCTATTTCTTCAAGCCCTGATGGGCGAATGCAAAAGAAGAAAGAAATGTAATCACCAATATAATAAAGGACGGAGATACCACCATCATACGACACATGAAAACAAAGAAAACACACATTGTGTGAACAACATTATTTGTTGTTTATCCCCGTCAACACTATTTAGGTCATTTTGGAGACGTTGCTTCCAATCTTGTGGGACTTCTACCCGACATTGAGATATAATGACATGCATGGGACTTGCACCACTTTGCCTGGGCAGGCTTAGACGTTCTAAGCGGTTTACCAGTATATATGTGTGGTCGATTTCAGCCCTGCGTGGAAGCACCGTGCAGCCCAATCTATTTTGCCAAGCCCCGATGGTTGAGGCCATAATTTTACGTCAGATTTGTTCACCAGATGCAAACTATTTTTATATCAAGAATAATTTGGATAGAAAAACGAGTTGTGATCTCGTACATACAAACGTAAAATCCAGCATGTATACAACATGCAGAAAGCGTCGTATCAGCGTCATAGCGTTCTATAGACGCTGAAGCGACGAGTTTTTTTGTTTTTTTTTTTTGCCTAGCGGGAAATATGAACACACATCACGTTACTGATGCCGTATAAGGCCAAAAATAGCTGGTTTTCGCTATCACTGTGCGACCTTACAATTTTCATTTCCATCCAGAAAAAAAAAAAATTAAAAAGATTTTTCTCACCGACGGACCTTAATATTTTCTACCACTTTTGATAAAAATCATAAAACTGTCAAAATAGCTAAACAAATACTTGAAACCCTGTTCTTTTGCTTCCTTAATGCTTTTAACCTCGTTATTTGAATGTTTTCAGGTAATATATCTAAATTTTAGCCTTATAATGAGTTTTTTTTTTTTGTTTTTTTGGCTGCTTTTTTACATCGAATAAAATTAAAAAAAAAAAGTTTTTGCGACTACCGACCCATACCGGTTTTCGGTATGTTAGTGTAAACAGCGCTATTTTTGAGGCCCTAATGAACACTCATATTGATGTTATTCTTGCATTACAGATAAGGAAAACCTGGACTGAAACATGGGATATAATTTTTTCTCCTACCCAGGTAGTCCTATACTCTGGGACAGAATAAATATCAATAATTTTCACATGTTTGCGTCACATGTTAAAAGTCCTTACACGCAGTGACGTAAAATCGCCGCAATTATTTTAATCAAAATATGGAGGACGTCAGTGGCTGCATGACAGAGAATCCACTCAGAAATGGAAGGTATGCAAGAAACAGACTATTAGGTAGGTAGAAACTAAAACTCCACCTTGGCATCACTGTTCATCTTCACACGGCAAGTCTCGTGATGCCGAGAACGGATTTTTCTATCTGAAATACAAAATGAGAGAGAGAGAGAGTTCCTACCTGGTCCGGTCTGTCAGGTTTGGTATTCCTGGTGGTTCTGTTTTGAATCCATTTCCATTCGCCTTTTTATACATTCGACACACTTCAAACTGTCCGCCATATTGTCGAGCCCGGCTCGCGAGTTTTGCCAAAGTCTTTTTTCAGATGACAGCTGATTAGATCATTAAGGTACTAACATAGTCACTAATTAAAACTTACATAATATTGTCAGCTGAAGATGACCGCTACCTCGACGTGTGATTGTCATTTGAGGTTTGACAAGCGAAGACGGGCCTTCGGAGTTTGTGTTTGTTTTGTAAATTTAATGCCCAGTCAACACTATTTAGGTCACATCAAGCCAGCCAGTTTACACTTTACATAAGAGGTTAACCCGGACAGTGCACATATTTGTTTCCGCCAGAACCTGAGACCTGACCTTCTTGAGAGAGAGAGAGAGAGAGAGAGAGAGAGAGAGAGAGAGAGAGAGAGAGAGAGAGAGAGAGAGAGAGAGAGAGAAAGAGAGAGAGAGAGAGAGAGAGAGAGAGAGAGAGAGAGAGAGAGAGAGAGAGAGAGAGAGAGAGAGAGAGACTAGCCGTATAAAAGGTTATATGATCAATTTCCACGAAAAAATTTGGCCGACCCAATCAGGTATCGACCTGCGATCTCCCGATCACCAGTCAGATGCGCATCCGACAGAGTTTCCAAGGCCCAGAAAAAAATCAAACCAGCCTACGTACTAGACAGAAAACAGCCTTGCCTGCCAACATGGTGAATTAGTGGGACAAAGTACATTCATATAGGACGCAGCAAATATTCTGATCAAAAGCGCAGTCTGGTCAGAGTCTTTACTGTGTACGCATCAGCACAGAGACATTAAGGGCTGTCACAGCCGCCAGATGGGAAACCCCGCCGTATTATATTATGCAGGGTAAGCGAAGAATGTGCATTATACTGTATAAGCCTTTCAAAAAGAGTAGTTAGTCAAAATGATCGGCTCTATATAGCCTTAAAGTGTTGACTGGGCTGTTAAACTCTAAATAAACAGTCTAACAAACAACTAGCTAAGATCTATCCCGACTGTTAACAATGACCTAACTAAGGCTGACACGATTAATCGTATAATCGATTAAGTGATTGATAAATCATTTCTGATTTGCTTTTGATCGATTATTTGACAGGTACAATTTACTACCTAAAGTTATGTCTAAAATAGCTTGATGAGTGGCAAACAGTGCAGACCCTGATGAGACGCCGCATTTTGCGGCGTCTCATCTTGGTCTACACTATTTGCTCAGACCAGTCTGTTCAAATATACATATGGTAAAGTGCAACATATGGTAAGAGTCATGCTCAGACAGAAAGCCAGACAGGTAAAATTATGACAAAAATCTTTAGCGATTACTAATCGATTATCGAGCGTAATGACAGGACAGATAATCGATTATCTTTTCAGCTCCGATTAGCCAGCCCTAGACCTAACCGACCACGAAGAGTGTCGTGTTTGGGTCCAACAGTTACTGATATTAGCTCACAGTTTGGCAATGCAGCATGCGGGAAAAGGGGAAAAGCTTTCAGTTCTTCTGTTTCTTTGTTTTTATTCATTTCCTCTTTCTCCCCTGTTCCTTCTCTTTCATCTCCTCTTCTGTCTCTTCTGTCTCTTTCTTCCCGTCCTCCAGAAGCCTCCGTAGTGTAGTGGTTACGCTACTCCACTTGTAAACCAGGGGTCGCAGGATCGGTCCCGGGCTTCTCCAGACTTTCGGATGAGTCTTTTAACCGAGGTCCCGTCTCCGTATGACCTTAGCAGTTGGTGGGACGTAAAACTCAAACACTCACTCACTCTTCCCGTCCTCGCCATGGGAGACAACACAAAATGACCCGCAAGGGCTGACGTGCCGTTAAATCCCCGCGAAGACAAGTATCGGGCCGTTTTTGAGGGACATTTATGTTTGATTTTCTAGCAGTTATCTGTGATAAGTTATCTCAGAAACACGCAGATGCC
>OY757022.1:11399065-11666078 GCA_963580285.1 Lucinisca nassula | reverse complement strand
TTTAACCCTTTACCACTCAGATACGTGTTTTTACGTGTCTGCACCCCCCCCCCCCCATTTCAAGCCCAGAAGCACCTAAAATCTGCATTTCTACCCCTGGATAGTTATGTTTGCTTTAGGATTTTTTTTTTGGGGGGGGGGGGGGGGTGTGCCGGGGGGCAACCACATCACGAAAAATTTTGGGTATATGGCCCAACCGGCCGCTAAAATTTATATCTGAGGGTGTCTGGGGTCATAAATACCTGAAAATTAATGCTGATAAAACATGCTGCAAACAGTGAAAATGGCCAGTGCCAAACACCTTAATTGTTGCCTTGACAGCTGTATGAAGATTTAAATGTGGTCAAAAATTCATGTGAAAACACACTTTTTGCCAACTTTGAGATGCCCCCTATTTACCATGACAACAACGATCAAGTCATGAAAGGTTGCATTTGAAAGGCTACTGCCCAATGAACATTCATACCGAGTTTGGTGTAAAACAAACAGTCCATTATGAAACAATGGCTAGTTGAAGTTGCTGTCAGGTGCAACACTGTGAAAATCAGCAAAATTCACAAAATCCTTGAGTGGTAAAGGGTTAAAATAAAAGCACTGAAAGCACTGTTGGGTCGATTGCTGTTAACATTTCGTTTAACCTTTAACCCTTTTTGTACCAAATGGAATCTTCCTCCTTACATATAGCAGGAGTCCATTTCAAAATTTAGGGGTGTCAGGTTGAGTTTTCTTCAAAATTTGTTAGAAAAATGGCTGAACTTTTGGCAAACAGTGTAGGCCCTGATCAGACGCCGCGTTCTGCGGCGTCTGATCTGGGCCTGCGCTGTTTGCTAGTTACCCGTATTGGAGTATCTGGAACGAAATGGGTTAATTCGTAACCCTTAATTCGTTTAACCCTGAATTGTAGGTAAACGATATATATCCTGATCAGGTGCTGCATTCTGTGACGTCTGACCCTTAAATTCCTGTACTGCAAGCAAACAGTAGATTCCGCGGCGTCAGATCTGGGTGTTTGTTTTGTTTGAATTTAGGTTTAATGTCCCAGTCAACACTGTTTAGGTCATTTTGGAGACATTACTTCCAATTGTGTGTCACTTTTACCCGACATGGAGATGAAATGACACCTCAAGCCCTGCCACCCAATGAAACCAAAAGGCTTATATGCATTGGACGGTCTGACGCCTGGGCAGGTTGGTTTACCAGTACTCACGACTGGTCAGTGTCAGTTCTGCATGTAAACATCATGCAGCCCAATCTATTTCTCCCGGCCGCGATTGGCCAACACTGGGCCCATATTCCAGCCCAGATTCTGTAGATAACCCAATCAGGCAACACGCTGACCTCACTGTCATGAAATCAACGCTGTTATTTTCTTACCCTTGTCCTGCTGATCCCGGATATGTCTTATCTTTCAAACAATGAAGATCCAGATCAGATGGCTTCTGAAGAAGCCATCTGATCAGGATCTACATTGTTTGTCATTCAGTTTATGAATTTGTTGCAATAATTTGCATCAAGTAATCTGATTGGTTGATAATCGGTAGTGGGTGTGGCATATATGAATATTCAGCAGGCCAAGGGCTAAGTTACAGGATGTCCTTCAAATCAGTGACTGTCACGTGCCACTGAAGGGTTTCTATGCTTGGTAACTTTAGATTACAGGGATCAACCATGGTTTTTCATGCATTAACATTTGCCGGGTCCCGAGGAAGCTGTTTGAACATGAGGCCGCCAGGCCGAATGTTCAAACATCTTCCGAGAGATCCGGCAAATGTTAATGCAATGAAATAACCATGGATGATCGTTGTTCTTGCATAACTTACGATTCCGACAGCAAATTTTAACAAAAACGCCCAAAAGCTCCATATAAACTCCATATTAACTCTTCTAATGCGAACGGCGAACCAAACTGGCGGCCAGTTCAGAATGTTGTTTACAATGACGTTGTCATGCAGTGACGTCATCATAGAACTCTAAAACGCTACGTTCAGGGCGATAACGTTACGTCGCTCAACGTAACGTAAACAAAGCAAGGCCCGTCTTGTGATATCAAAAGCTCAAATTCTATGTTCAAACAGCACGCGAATTTCATGATTTGAACATGGTTTTTGATGTTTGAGCACGGCTTTCGGTCCATTTGACAATGGCTTCAAACAGCCATGCGCATAGGTATTTATGCAAGAACACCTAATTAACAATGGACCCATTAAGGCTGTTACGCCTAACCTGGGGGTGGGTGATGAATAAATAACAAAGCAATTCTTTGCTGACTAAGTATCTATTACATCTGGGTGGTCTTCAACGATAGCAATACATTTATCACTAAATTCTGTAAAGATAGGCTCTGTAAGGGCTTCCTCTAATTTTCTGTCGACTGTCAGCACGCTGGACTGGGCAAGGTTGACTATCATTTCCCGTAGATGTGGGTTTAGCAACATGGATCTTAACTCTACTGACTTCTCTGTAAAAAGAAAGTAAGATTCATCAACGTCACTAGTTCCCGAATCCTGTCTCCGAAATATGTTCTCCAATTTTTAAATGGGATATTTTTCAGGACTATGAACACTATCCATAAATGTTGTTTTAATACAAAAATGCTTCTTTTTAAAGTACACCCCGTTTTGCAAGAGAAAATAGAATCGTTTTCAGAGGAAACCAATGTCCTCCTCCACCATAAATATATCTTAAACACCCATTTGACTATAATAACTTGGTTAAGATCACAAAAATGAAAGCTGCAAACAAGCCATTTTTGACCGAAAACTGATAGTTTTTGGGAGCCTGTGACCTTAAAAAAACAGTCATTAAAAAGCTTAGATCACTGGAATCGTATCAAATTTGGTTTAGTGTAACTGAATAGTGTTCCAAGTTTGACCAAGATTCATCAATTCTTAAATGATATAGGGTACAGATAAGCCATTTTTGGCCCCAAAATAACAGGTGTTGGGAACCCTTGACTTTCGAGTGCAGATAGGCCATTTTTGGCCTAACATTGACTGCTTTGGGGGGCCTGTGACCTTGGAAAAAGGAATATAATCAAATCTGCGGTATGTTGTAATTACGTATTGCACCAAGTTTGAATAAAATAAATCAATTCTTTAATGAGCTAGAGTGCAGACAAGCCATTTTGGGGCCAAAAATAGACAGCTTTTGGGAGTCTGTGACCTTGAAAAAGGTCAAGGTCACCATAATGAGCTAGAGTGCAGACAAGCCATTTTTGGGGGCCTGTGACCTTGTAAAAAGGTCATGTTCATCACAATCAAACACATCTGCGTAATGTTGTAATGATATATTGTACCAAGTTTTACTCATTAATCAATTCGTTAATGAGCTAGAGTGCAGACAAGCCATTTTTGACCCCAAAATGACTGCTGTCGGGGGCCTGTGACCTTAAAAATCCGGTCAAGGTAATCATAACCTAAAGATTGTTTTCCCACATCCTAATGATCTTACTCTGCAATGTTGGTCAGAATCCATCCATAGGTTCAGGAGATATAGCGCTTCAAACCGGCTGCGCCGGCGCAGACGCAAACGTGATCCGGTGGGGGGCGGGGGGGGGGGGGGAAGTTACAAGAGTATTTGTCTCCAAAACGCGAATCTTGTTTGTTATTGCATTCAGGTATAATGTCCCCGTCAGCACTATGATTTTGAAGATGATGCTTCAAGTTTTGTGGGACATTGTCCGACATGGAGATAAAATGACATCTCAAGCCATACCGCCACATAAGACAGCTACGGTTTAAAGCGCAACACTTTTTCTTGGCAGGCTTAGACTGTCTAGGCTATTTGACAGTACTCAAAGGTTCAGACAGTTTCAGCTGTGCGCTGAAGTACCATGCAGCCTAATCTATTTCTCCAGGTCCAGTGTATATATTCCTTCTTTTCTGCCTTAACGTATACATAAATTTTAAAGGCGATAGATTTGGCCTGAAGAAAATGATACAATTCTAGTAAAAACGTTGTTTAAACACCAACGCAATGTGAAGACAGCCAGTTAACCTAAGTGTTCTTTTTCCTGCACAGCCTGGTCATTCTAAGCAGCAAACTACTACCGTGCACATCCCTCTGCTAGTAACTGATCTTCTTGAATCAGAAGTGAGGGGACCCCAGTAAGCATTCTACATAAATCTACAGCGGGCCGTTAGCGGCCCGTCAGGGTAGCTGACGGGCCGCTAACGACCCGCTGTAGATTTATGTAGAATGCTAGCAGGGACCCTTCAAAACATTTCATAATCAATTTCCACGAAAAAGTGGCAAAAGTGGCAAAAATCCAACGCGCGACCGCCGCATCACGTGTCAGAAGCGCGCCCGACTGAGCTACCTGGTCTGCCTCACGTTTTAAAGTTTTACTTCAAACAAATCTTTACTTTCAAAGCAGTCCACATTAATGATGGCTGAGAAGAATTTTATCCTTTCAGACTAGTCCCAATGATTTTGTAATGGAGCCTGGATCATCACGAAAACACGCCTATATAATTTTGACCCCCTTGAACCCAACTTTTATATAGTAAAAATGGGGTTTACAGGGATAAACTTTATTTTTTCTATTTCTGCTCTAAAATATAGATTGTGGGTACTCGTTACAACCGACTTGATGAGACGGTTCTCACGAGTATCCACAATCTATATTTTCAGCTGAAATAAGAAAAACATAACAATTTTTCATCTTGAAATGTTCGTGTGTTTTTTTTCGGCGTTAAAGTTTACAATGCTTTTTTCACTTCTGAAGAGCATAAAAATTATACTTTATGGACATGTCAGAAAGTGTATGAAGCTCTCGGCTTTCTACTTGACAATATTTACATAAGATTTGGTACTAAGTTATTTAGACAAGTTGTGGGTATTCCGATGGGTACATATTGCGCACCCATTGTGGCTGATCTATTCTTGTTTTTGTTATGAAAGAGACTTCATGATGTGCCTTTCCCTTGAAAAATAATCTGAAATCATTGAAGCCTTTAGCTTGTCTTCCAGATATTTGGATACTTTATTAAATATTGACAATACCTATTTTAATGGTTTGATCTGTCAAATTAACACCCCCTCCAACAGAACTTCAATTAAATGAAGCAAATTCTTCTGATACTGAGGCCTCGTTTTTGGCTTTTCATCTATCTATTGTAGATGTATTTGTTTCTTGCAAAATTTATTATATATACGCGATGATTTTGATTTTTAGATTGTAAATTTTCCTTTCTTGGATGGCGATGTTCCTCGTGAGGCATCCTATGGCGTTTTTATTCTGCATTAAATTCGATTTGCCAGAGTGTGTAGTCATGTAACTGACTTCAACACTCGTACTAAATTGTTAACTTCTAAACTTCTAATCTTAATCAGGGTTATCGGTATCATAAACTACGCAAAGCCTTTACAAATTTTCGCCCACCTCTGATTAACGATCGGCTCGATATGAGTGAAATAATCTTGAAAGGGCCGTAAAACCCAAACCCAAAAAAAAAAAAAAAAAAAAAAAAGCCTTTACAAATTTCTATAGACGTAATTCCTATTTTATTTCAAAATTTAATGTTGGACGTTAATCTCTTCAGCAACAAGGTCTATCAGAACCCGAATTTTATGGTGACTTAGTATATAAATTCATAGAAATATATAACTGCAATGATTTCAGCACCCAATTTCGTAAAATTATTCTTTAATATAAAAAGATAGGGTACAGCATAAATGTTATACGACAGACTGCATGCATGGTAGTTAACCCACACACGGTTGACAACTTTACTTCCCTCTTTAATTGCAAACCGGTGGGTCATTCTATGACGGTTCCAGCGTAAAGGATTACTGAGAATTAGATAGAATCTAATTTTATGCAATGTTGGTCGGAGTCTGATGCTCTGTCTCTGGTCGGGCCCATCAGAGTCTAACTGTTGGTTTTCTTTTGCTCCAGCATTTCTGTGATTTCTTGCTGTCGAGTCCTCACCATTGTATCATCTGTGTGGTTGTTTTTTTTTGTGTGTGTGTTCATGGAGTGTTTCTTTGTGTTCATGGAGATGTTGCACTGACTAGTTAGAAGGCCTTCAAACGGACTGGACAAATTATGTCTAAATCGCGACGGAAGGTCAAGGATTGTGGCCACGTAAATTCAATCTATATACTTTAGTAGGACTACAAGACGCAGGGATCGATTCCGATGCTTAAATATGTTCAAAGTGTAATCCAAGTAACATAAAGTGTGAAATATACATGTAAAATGAATTGCTGTCATTTCTAAATGCCTTCTATTAAAAGCGAAACAAGAGATCCATAAGTTGAGGCATCAAACGCCAGTAGTGAGTAAAAAGATGAAGCGCATGTACTGACTATTGTACAATACACTGTTAGTGGAGCGTTACCTCGACAAGCTCGTATGCTGCGTGGTCACTATAATGTATTAACAAGAGCAAGTGTGTGTGTGGGGGGGGGGAGGGGGGGCATGGCCCGGGCACATCCCAGGGGACCCCAGGTTGGTGCCACCGAATGCGTCTTATCATGTGGAACAAGAATATATATGGTAGAGGGGTGGGGATCTGAACCATTTCTGATATATTGGCCCTTTTACAAAGTGAAGGGGGTGGGGCATGGCCCCGGCACATCCCAGGGAACCCCCAGGTTGGTGTCTATGGATGTGTCTTATGCGGCTCTTACAATGTCACGACTTTGACCACGATTGTCCAGGACTGTCCACGACCAATGGGGACCATGAAAATCGTGGCAAATCGGGGCATACACGGTTCCGATTTCACTACCCTACGAATAATCATGACATTGCTACGACACTTCTACGAACAATCACGACTGCTGTACGATAATGTAGCCGATTTACAACGATCCCCCACGATCGACCGCGATGTCTTACGATCCTCTACGATTCTTTTACGACTGCACCACGATTGCTTCAAGATATCAGACGATCATACACGATTTCTCACGATCCCTGCAAGACTGCTCTACTACCAAGGCCGAATTGGCGCTATGATCAAAGACTCAGCACGATCATGGAGGATTCGATACGATTTACTCACGATTAACCAAGACTTCTCCCGATTCGTCAAGATTTATAACGATCTGGGTATATAAAAGTGTTTGTCGGGATAAATCGTGCTAGCGTCGTCATCAATCGTAGTGCATTCCTAGTGAATCTTGCATTGTCGTGAGCAGTCGTCGTGATATCGTAGTAGATCGTACGGCAGTCGCTACGGAATCGCAGAGGCGTCGTAGATGATCTTCTCTCGTCGTAGCTCAATCGTGGTAGAATTCAGTCACGATTATTCACGATCGGCAACGATTTTCACGACGACGGCTCACGACTGAGCTACGATTTGCAAAATGATGCCGACTCGTCACGAATGTTTTGAACATGTCCAAAACAGTCGTGGTCACTCCCGAACTATCACGATCAACCACGATTCCTCAAGATCTCTGCCGACTTCTCTACGACGTTGTTCACGATTTAAGACGTTTTAAAAAATCGTGTTGAGTCGTGGCCAAAATCGTGACATTGTAAGAGCCCCTTTATCGTAAAGGGGCTCTTACACTGTCACGACTTTGACCACGATTGTCCACGACCAATTGGGACCATGAAAATCGTGGCAAATCGGGGCATACACGGTTCCGATTTCACTACCCTACGAATACTCACGACATTGCTACGACACTTCTACGACCAATCACGATTGCTGTACGATTATGGAGCCGATTTACAACAATCCTCTACGATCGACCACGATGTCTTACGATGCTCTAGGATTCTTCTACGACTGCACCACGATTGCTTCAAGATATCAGACGATCATACACGATTTCTCACGATACCTGCAAGACTGCTCTACGACCAAGGCACAATGATCAAAGACTCAGTACGATCATGGAGGATTCGATACGATTTACTCACGATTAACCAAGACTTCTCCCGATTCGTCAGGATTTATAACGATCTGGGTATATAAAAGTGTTCATCAAATGCACAGTGTCATTCAGTTTCAACCATTTCTGTAGAGAGTATCTGACGAAAATGTTTTTGCAGCCAGGTCAAAGGCTTCTGTATCTTCAAAATTTAGTTCAGCTCGAACAAGACATGATCGAAAATGACATTGCAATGGCTGAACAACTGGAGGTGCAGAGGAACAGGAGGGAGTTAGTGACAGTTGACCATAGTTGCTTGGGTAATTATATGTACAAAGTTACGTGGAGAAAGTAGTGCGTTCGACGTAGCGTCGGGATAAATCGTGCTAGCGTCGTCATCAATCGTAGTGCATTCCTGGTGAATCTTGCATTGTCGTGAGCAGTCGTCATGATATCGTAGTAGATCGTACGGCAGTCGCAACGGAATCGTAGAGGCATCGTGGATGATCTTGTCTCGTCGTAGCACAATCGTGGTAGAATTCAGTCACGATTATTCACGATTGGCCACGATTACTACGACGACGGCTCATGACTGAGCTACGATTTCTCTACGACCGCTCTACGATTTGAAAAATGATGCCGACTCGTCACGAATGTTTTGAACATGTCCAAAACAGTCGTGGTCTCTCCCGAACTATCACGATCAACCACGATTCCTCAAGATCTCTGCCGACTTCTCTACGACGTTATTCACGTTTTACCACGATTTAAAAAATCGTGGTGAGTCGTGGCCAAAATCGTGACAGTGTAAGAGCCCCTTAAGAAACACGAATGTATATACTTTAGGGGTTGGGATCTGAATGGTTTCTGAGATATATGGCCTTTTATGCACTGGAGGGGGTGGGGCATGGCGTCAGCATACCCTGGGGCACCCCCAGGTTGGCATAAAAGCATATGGCTAAAAGAAGTTCACACAAGAAATATTACTTTAAAAGTTCTGTCAAAATATCTGCTTGGCAGTCAATGTCATTTTTCAATTTTCCCCATTTTAAGTCTATGGAAACTTCAAGTTGCCATAGCAACCAAACTAATAAGCCAATTTTCATAAAGAAACACAAACTTTCAATCCCCCAGCCTAAGAATGCAACATATAAAATTTGGGCCCAATCGGCCCAGTGGCTTCAGAGGAGAAGTCGTTTGAATGTGTTGACGCAAGACGACGACGACGCAGACGACGACGACGATGACGGACAACTGCCTTTCCTATAAGCTCCCCCAGAGCCTTCGGCTCTGGTGAGCTTAAAATAGGCATTTTCAGCAATCAAAGGGACGTAACTCTATGATGAATGGGCCGATTTTGCTGGTTTTCGAACTCATTCGAGTTTTCATCCCCAGCCACCTTACATATAAGTTTCAGAAAGATCCGATCAAAACTGATGGGGCTACGGTGATGACAATGTCAAAAATAGGCATTGTTAGCAATCAAAGGGTCGTATCTCTATGATTAATGGGTCGACCTGGTCGGTTTTTGATCTCATCCGAGTTTTTAGCCCCAGCCACTTTACATATAAGTTTCAGAAAGATCCGATCAAAACTAAAGGCACTACAGTGATGACAAGGCCAACAAGAGGGCCATGATGGCCCTGAATCGCTCATCTGAATCCAAGATGTTTCAAAGCTTATGGAAATGAAGGATTCACTGCTTTAAGTAGATGTGGACCAAAGACTTTTATCTTTGGAAGCTATTTTTCATTGTAGTGGAATTTGAAGATTTTTCTATTTTTAGCTATGGTGTCCATTTTGTTTAACAGAGAGGAGCAGTTTAGGCAATTTAGAAAGAGGGTCACTCAAGGAACATTCCTGGGCAATTGTTTTCAAATCGGGTCATTTGCCTAGGAGGAAATGTCATTTAAAGGTTGTCCTATTTTTTGCTCTGGTGGCAATTTTGTTTAACGGAGTGGAACGATTTAGGCAATTTTGAAAGAGAGTCGCTCAAGGAACATTCCTGTGAAATTATTTTCAAATAGGGCAATTTGCCTAGGAGGAGATGTCTTTTAAAGGTTTTTCAATTTTAGCTCTGCAGGCCATTTTGTTTAACTGAGCTGAACCATTTAGGCAATTTTGAAAGAGGGTCACTCAAGGAACATTCCTGTGAAATTATTTTCAAATCAGGCCATTTGCCTAGGAGGAGATGTCATTTAAAGGTTTTTTTCTATTTTTAGCTCTGACGGCCATTTTATTTAAGGGAGCGTAACGATTTAGACAATTTTGAAAGAGGGTCACTCAAGGAACATTCCTGTGAAATTATTTTCAAATTGGGCCATTTGCCTAGGAGGAGTTGTCAATGAAAGGTTTTTCTATTTTTAGCTCTGGTGGCCATTTTGTTAAACGGAGCAGAACGATTTAGGCAATTTTGAAAGAGGCTCACTCTAGGAACATTCCTGTGAAATTCTTTTCAAATCGGGCCATTTGCCTAGGAGATGTCATTTAATTTTTTTTTTCTATTTTTACCTCTGGTGCCCATTTGTTTAATGGAGCGGAACGATTTAGGCAATTTTGAAAGAGGGTTACTCAAGGAACATTCCTGTGATATTATTTTCAAATCGGGCCATTTGCCTAGGAGGAGATGTCATTTAAAGGTTTTTCTATTTTTAGCTCTGGCGGCCATTTTATTGAACGGAGCGGAACGATTAAACAATTTTGAAAGAGGGTCACTCAAGGAACATTCCTGTGAAATTCTTTTCAAATCGGGCCATTTGCCTAGGAGGAGATTTCATTTAAAGTTTTTTTTTCTATTTTTAGCTCTGGCGGCCATTTTGTTTAACGGAGCAGAACGATTTAGGCAATTTTGAAAGAGGGTCACTCAAGGAACTCTCCTGGGAAATTAGTTTGAAATCGGGACATTTGCCAAGGAGGAGATGCCATTAAAAGGTTTTTCTATTGTTAGCTCTGGCAGCCATTTTGTTTAACGGAGCAGAACGATTGAGGCAATTTTGAAAGAGGGTCACTCAAGGAACATTCCTGTGACATTATTTTCAAATCGGACCATTTGCCTAGGAGGAGATGTCATTTAAAGGTTTATCTATTTTTAGCTCTGGCGGCCATTTTGTTTAACGGAGCAGAACGATTTAGGCCATTTTGAAAGAGGGTCAATCAAGGAACATTCCTGTGAAATTATTTTCAAATCGGGCTTTTTGCCTAGGAGATGTCATTTAAAGGTTTTTCTATTTCAAGCTCTGGCGGCCATTTTGCTTAACGGAGCGAAATGATATAAGCAATTTTGAAAGAGGGTCATCCAAGGAACTTTCCTGTGAAATCATATCAAAATCCATTTACTGGTTTAGGAGGAGATGTCGTTTGAAGAAAAAGTTTACCTAAATTATAGCACAAACTACACTGACCACCAGAATGAGTCACCACAGGTAGCTCTCTAACACTGAAAATGCAATTGAGCTATTTTTAGTAACCTTGGCTCAAGGATGTTTGCTGAGGTTGTGCTATAAAGTATACTCACGCACGGACTGACGCACGCACGGACGCACGACGGAAGACGTACAAAAAGTGATCCCAAAAGCTCACCTCGTCAGAAAGACACAATCAAAACTGAAGGGGCTGCGGTGATGACAAGGTCAAAAATAGGCAATTTTAGCAATCAAGGGGACGTAAATCTATAATTAATGGGCCGACCTTGCCAGTTTTCCAACTCATCCGAGCTTTCATCCCCAGTCTACTTATATATAAGTTTCAGAAAGATCCGATCAAAATTGAAGGTGCTACGGTGTTGACAAGCATTTTCCCATTGTAAGTCTATGGGACCTTGTGGTTGCCATAGCAACCAAAGTTTTCATTCGATTTCGATAAAAAGCTAATGTCATCAATGCCCATCCAGAGGCATGCTACAGATAAGCAATGATTGAGATCAGCCTGCAGGCTGCAGAGATATAGCTGGTCAAAAGTGTGGACGAACGACGGATGGACGACGGAAGGACTACCATCCTATAAGCTCCCCTGGAGCCTTTGGCCCAGATGAGCTAAACAAGAGGGCCAAAGTGGCCCTGGATCGCTCACCTGATCCATAGAGTAACAAGTGGGCCCCAGGGAGGGCCATTATTGACCCAATGGCTATAATGTGCATAATGTTGAGGGAGGTATAACAAGAGGCCCATGGGCCACGCTGCTCACCAGAGCTCAGGTGGGCACTGCCCAATTGCAGCCATGTATTTTAACATGATATCATTTTAATCTGCCAAGAGAACCCCAATATCCAAATGAGCACCCATGTGGATTCAGTATATGAAACATTAGGCCTTTTATGAAGTAGAGGGGTGGGGCATCGACCCAATGGAGCCCTGGTTGGTTATCACTCAATGTGTCTTATCACACTAGGATGGTTTAGCAGTGGGGATCTGTATGGCTGGATATATAAGGCCTCTTAAACAGAGGAGGGGTTGGAGCATGCCCTGTCGATCACAGGAAAGCCCACGATTGTTGTCCCTAAATGTGTCCTATCATAAGGACCAAGTATATATATGGTTTAGGGTGGGAATCTGAACAGTTTCCGAGATATGAGGCCCTTTTATGAAGTGGAAAGGCCCCTGCGGACACCCCTACAGTAGGTGTGCTAATAATAAGGAACAAGAACATATATGATTATGGGGTGGGGATTTGAATGGTTTCTAAAATATATGGCCTTTTATAAAGTGGAAGTGCAGGGCACATTGCCTCAGCAAAAAAGAGACCCCCTAGTTGGTGTGACTGAACGAGTATTATCATAAGGAACAAGAATATATATGGTTTCGGGATGGGGAGCTGAATGATTTCTGAGATATAGCGGTGGGGGGAGGGGGGCATGGCCCGGGCATGCCCCAGGGACTCACAAAAGCTGGTGGCACTGAATGCGTCTTATCATAAGGAAGATGAATATATATGGTTTAGGCCTGGGGCTCTGACCAGTTTCTGAGATATAAGGCCTTTTCTGAAGTGCAGGGCTAGGGAAAGGCCGTGGGAGACCCCCAGGTTGGTGTCAATGAATGTGTCTTATCATAAGAAACAAGCATATATATGGTTTAGGGGTGGGGATCTGTAAGGTTTCCAAGATATTGTGATATTATGATTTGGAGGGGGTGGGGAATGGCCCCAGAACATCTCTTGGGACCCCCAGGTTGGTGTCACTGAATGCGTCTTATCATAATGAACGAGAATATATATGGTTTAGGGGTGGGGATCTGTAAGGTTATTGGGATATTGGGCCTTTTATGAAGGGGAGGGGGTGGGGCAGGTCCCCGGCACATCCCAGGAGACCCCCAGGTTGGTGTCACTGAGTCCATCTTAGCATAAGGAACAAGAATATATATGGTTTAGGGGTGGGGATCTCAATGGTTTCTGAGATAAATGGCTTTTTATGAAGTGGAGGGGGTGGGGCATGTCCCCGGCACATCCTGGGAGACCCCCAGGTTGGTATCACTCAATGCATCTTAGCATAAGGAACAAGAATATATATAGTTTAGGGGTGGGGATCTGAATGGTTTCTGAGATAAATGGCATTTTATGAAATAGAGGGGGCAGGGCATGTCCCCGGCACATTCCGGGGGACCCCCAGGTTGGTGTCACTTAATGCATTTTATCATAAGGAACAAGAATATATAAGGTTTAGGGGTTGGGATCTGTAAGGTTTCTGAGATATAAGGCATTTTATGAAGTGGAGGGGGCGGGGCAAGGCCCCGGCACAACCTAGGGGACCCCCAGGTTGACATAAAAAGCATATGGCTGAGAGAAGTTTACTCAAGGAACATGTTTATGTAAGTTTTGTCAAAATATCTGCAATGACTTGTCAGTAAATGCCATTTTTCAGTTTTCCCCATTATAAGTCAATGGAAACTCTAAGTTGCCATAGCAACCAGACTGAAAGGCCAAATTTCATAAAAAACACAAAACCTGTAAAGGCAAACATGGTGAATATTTTCATAAAGTCTCAGCCTCCTAGAGCATATGGTTTCTGAGGAGATGATTTTTTAAAGTATTTTTTGTCATTTTTTTGCATTTTGGTTTCCATGGCAACCAATAAAAATGGGCAGAAGGCCTAAAATCATAAGGCAGATAGTAGATTGCCTAAGGAACATTTCTATGAAAGTTTTGTCAAAATATCTGCAGAGGCTTGGCAGTAAATGCCATTTTTCAATTTTCCCCATTATAAGTCTATGGAAACTACAAGTTGCCATAGCAACCAAACTAATGAGCCAATTTTGATAAAAAAAACACAAACTTTCAATCCCCTAGCCCAAGGATGCTACAGATAAAGTTTGGGCCCAAGCGGCCCAGTGGCTTCAGAGAAGATGTCGTTTGAAAGTGTTCACCACGACGAGGCAGACGCAGACGACGACGACGACGGACAATGTCCATCCTATAAGCTCCCCCGGAGCCTTCGGCTCTGGTGAGCTAAAAAGGTGAAGCTTCATACCAAATATCAACAAAGGCTGTAATTTGAACAATCTTGGCAAAGGTCCACAAGATGAAGCTACACACCAAATATCAGAGACCTGGGCCTTGCAGTTTCAGAGAAGAAGATTTTTTTAAAGATATTCCCTACATAATATGTTCTATAAAATGGTTATCCTTTGGAAGCAAGGAATACACCACTGAACTGAAAAATATGGAGTGTACATGTTTTCTGGGACAGACTAGCTAGTTTCGGCCAATTAGGCCTCATCAGTGACCCTCAGATATTTTCAAAATTCCACAATGAAATCAATGATCCCAAAGGACAAGAAAATATAATCTACACTATGATGTAGGGCAGGTAGAATCAGCCTATGTAAAACCAAATGTCCCTGGGGCGGGGGCATTTTTGACCTCAGGGTTATAATTTAAACAATCTTGATAGAGGTCCACTACATGCAGCTTCACACCAAATATCAAAGACCTGGGCCATGCTGTTTCAGAGACGAAGATTTTCAAAGCCTATCTCTATAAGTCTATGTAAAACCAAAGGGCCCTGGGGCGGGGGCATTTGTGGCCCGAGGGCTACAATTTGCATATTCTTGGTAGAGGTCCACTACATGAAGCTCCATACCAAATATCAAAGTCATTGGCCTTGCAGTTTCAGAGAAGAAGATTTTTTAAAGATATTCCCTATGTAAGTCTATGTAAAACCAAAGGGTCTCGGGGCAGGGGCATTTTTGGCCCCAGGGCTATAATTTGAACAATCTAGATAGAGGTCGACTAGATGAAATTTCACACCAATCATCAAAGACCTAGGCCTTCGGGTTTCACAGAAGAAGATTTTTAAAGATTTTCCCAATATAAGTCTATGTAAAACCAAAGGGCCCCGGAGCAGGGGCATTTTTGGCCCCAGGGCTTTAATTTGAACAATCTTGGTAGAGGTCCACAAGATGAAGCTTCATACCTAATATAAAAGACCTGGGCCTTGCGGTTTCAGAGAACAAGATTTTTATAGATTTTCCCTATATAAGTCCATGTAAAACCAAAGGGCCCCGGGGTGGGGACATTTTTGGTCTCAGGGCTGTAATTTGAACAATCTTGGTAGAGGTCCACAAGATGAAGCGTCATACCAAATATCAAAGACCTGGGCCTTGTGGTTTAAGGGAAGATGATTTTTAAAGATTTTCCCTATATAAGCCCCTGTAAAAGCAAAGGGATCCGGGGCGGGGGCATTTTTGGCCCCAGCACTATAATGTGAACAATCTTGGTAGGGGTCCACTAGATGAACCTTCATACCAAATATCAAAGACCTGGGCCTTGCGGTTTCAGAAAGAAGATTTTTAAGATTTTCCCTTTATAAGCCCATGTAAAACCAAAGGGCCCCGGGGCGGGGGCATTTTTGGCCCCAGCACTATAATTTGAACAATCTTGGTAGGGGTCCACTAGATGAAGCTTCATACCAAATATCAAATACCTGGGCCTTGTGGTTTCAGAGAAGAAGATTTTTTAAGTTTTCGGTGAAAAAAAAATCTATTTTTGGCTCCTGTGACCCAGATGTGCATCGGACCGGAACCATTTGAACAACTTTGAAAGGGGACCGACTAAGGATCATTGCTGTGAAGTTTGGTCAAAATCTGATCAGTGGTTTAGGAGAAGATGTCGTTTGAAGAAATTGTTTATGCACACACGCACGCACACATGCACACACGCACGCACTGACGACGGACGAAAAGTGATCACAAAAGCTCGCCTTGTCACTACGTGACAGGTGAGCTAAAAAGGAACAAAACTCTATTAATATTCGGGGGAATGTAATCTTTGAACAATATGCACTATTCTAGATCAAAGTCAAACTATAAAACAAACTTCAGTTTGATCAGATGTATGCCATACACAGGAGCCTCGTTATAACGACAGTATTTGTTCTCTTTACACTTTACCTATATTAAGAATTTGCCGCTATACAGAATGCCAAAACGGAGTAGTGTAACATGCAATAAAGGAGCTTTCATCTCTTTATTACGTCAAAAATGTGCTGTGGACATTTTTGTTAGAATCGCCTCGCCGAGACGATTCTAACAAAAATCCACAACAATTTTGTATATAAATTGCAATTACAGTGTTCATTAATTCGTCTGAGCTTGAGCTAAGAATAAGTTTCATTGAAATTGTCGTTATAGCAGTTTTATTTCTTTTCGTTAAATGTAAGGCCGATATAAAGAGGGTTGACTTTATAGCACATGTAAGATGCCACCAGCACTCAAGACATATGCAGGTGCCCTGAGATTAGAAAGCACTGTTTGTCCTAAATATAAATACTATCATATCTCCAGCTCCTTGTGTGTCAAATACATGACAACATAAGGTGAGATCTCTATACTTCCAAAGGAGTTCGAGCCGTTGGAGTTCAGTACAAGCCAAGATTTGAGAAAACCTGTTTATTACCATTTGCGAACACTAAAGGAACAGAGGCGTGGTATGATGCTTGAATAGTACAATGCTTCCCATCTCAATATTTAAAATTTCCAAGTCACTCGCTACAGTACTTAAAATTTCTAGTCACTCGCTATAGTACTTAAAATTTCTAGTCACTCGCTATAGTACTTAAAATTTCTAGTCACTCACTATAGTACTTAAAATTTCCAAGTCACTCGCAATAGTTTTGTTTGTTTGTTTGATTTGAGGTTTAACGTCCCCGTCAACACTGTAAAGGTCATTTTGGAGACGTTGCTTCCAATTCTGTGGGACTTTTACCCAACATTGAGATGAAATGACATCTCAAGCCCTGTTGCCCATTGAAACCAATAGGGTTTATTAGCATGGATGGTCCGCCTCGCACCGCGGTTCCTGGACAGGCTTAGATCCTCTAAGCGGTTTACCAGTACTAGTGTGCGGGCCGGATTCAGCTCTGCGTGGAAGCATCATGCAGCCCATATATTTCTTCAAGTACTATAGCGAGTGACTAGAAATTTTAAGCACTATAGCGAGTGACTAGAAATTTTAAGTACTATAGCGAGTGTCTTGTAAATTTTAAATACTATAGCAAGTGACTAGAAATTGTAAGTACTATAGCGAGTGACTTGGAAATTTTAAGTACTTTAGCGAGTGACTTGGAAATTTTAAGTACTATAGCGAGTGACTAGAAATTTTAAGTACTATAGTACTTAAAAAATTCTAGGCACTCGCTATAGTACTTAAAATTTCCAAGTACAGACTAATCTCAAATGAGCCGGCGCACAATAAAACCTACAATAAGACCGGTGTGACCAGCACAGGCTCAAATCAACCTGCGCACCTATCCACTATGGCAAGATCTTATGCTTATGTCTCTTTGCATACATATTAGCCTATAGTAGGTACATGCGCTCAGCGAAGACTGTGATCAGACTGCTCGAATGCGCAGGCTGATCTGCGTCTTCGCTGGTCGCTCAAGACTTCTTGTAGATTTTGTCATGCGCTGGCTCAAATATCAAGAACTCTAGCCGGTCCTCTTTCTTATTGATCACGTCGGTTAAAATGACAATCATATCTTATAGCAGTCCCTAATTGTATAGGCTTCGAATATCAGAACGAAATAATAGATCAGTAAATGACAGTTTGTTTCCTTATCCAATAAAAGCCTAGACTATTAGTGGTCATCCACCAAAGTGGATAATATAAGTAAAGGCTATTGAATTCGTGGCACACATTCATACAATGTCGACGAATCACGGAATTTTGAGTGCGTCATTGTGATATAAGCAAAGCGTATTTAAAAACTAGTGGCCAAAGTGGGCCAGGATCGCTCACCTGGATGAGGTTGATCATATACTGCATTGTATCTTGGTGGCCATTTTTCTATCAGATCACATTGCCTTTAGAAATACTGAATCTGCATGTTATCTTGATGCTTCTGAGTAAGTTTTTGAACAGCTTAGTTTGATTTAGGATTGAGGAAGAGTTGATGCTGATGCAGATTGGAAGTTCATAGTATCGCAGGCCAGAACTATCCTTGGTCATGTTCTGTTACAAAGTCAACCAATTATGTGAACACAACTGTAGCACAATCAAAGCTATGGTGTATATGGCCGCTTGCAAAAAGCCACAGTACCGAATCTTCTTGTGGTCTCAGTGAGTTTGACATATACTGACAACACCTGAGCTGTCCCTCCCTGTAAATATTATATGCAAGTACTATACAGGGTATTTGAAGAATTTCAGGATGGCTGCCATCTGGGATATCAGAATGCAACAATTTTAGCAATTCTGAATCTCCATGTCACCTAAGATGACCAACATGGCATCCATCTTGGGTATCAGAACAGAATGGTACTTAGAAGTTTCAACTTTATCCAACCTCTGGTTCGGCAGGATCGAGCTGTTGTTTGAAAAATTCCAAGGACGATTTACAGAAATTGTCAATATGTTCTATAAACGGGTTATCCTTTGGAAGCAAGGAATACACCACAGAACTGAAAATATGGAGTGTACATGTTTTCTGGGCCAGACTAGCTAGTTTCGGCCAATTAGGCCTCATCAGTGACCCTCAGATATTTTCGAAATTCCACAATGGAATCAATGATCACAAAGGACAAGAAAATATAATCTACACTATGATGTAGGGCAGGGAGACGTTTTACCGCCGCCACACATTCCCACACACCAGCTGTAGTGAAGTTAAATATGTTCTATAAACGGGTTATCCTTTGGAAGCAAGGAATACACCACAGAACTGAAAATATGGAGTGTACATGTTTTCTGGGCCAGACTAGCTAGTTTCGGCCAATTAGGCCTCATCAGTGACCCTCAGATATTTTCGAAATTCCACAATGGAATCAATGATCACAAAGGACAAGAAAATATAATCTACACTATGATGTAGGGCAGGGAGACGTTTTACCGCCGCCACACATTCCCACACACCAGCTGTAGTGAAGTTAAATATGTTCTATAAACGGGTTATCCTTTGGAAGCAAGGAATACACCACAGAACTGAAAATATGGAGTGTACATGTTTTCTGGGCCAGACTAGCTAGTTTCGGCCAATTAAGCCTTATTTTCTATGTCATATAGGTAAAAATTAAAATGACGTCTACAAATGTCGTGATTTCTGCAAATATCATGATTGAGTGCTGAAGGGTTGAACAGATTATAATCAGAATCAGAATCAGAATTGTTACTGGTGATACGTCAAATGACATTTATACACCAGGACCTGTGATATGGGAAGTTAGTCCCTAGCTCTAACCAAAGAGTTAAACTTAGTTGCACAGTCATCAGCACCTTCAGCTGTCGAAATATTCGAACCGGGAAGGGCATTCCAATCTCTAATGGTTTGGGGGAAGAACGATTCTTTATAAATGTCAGTTCTTGCAGTAAGGGTCTGAAACGCTAATGAATGGTGATTTCTACAGTGCCTAGCCGGGGGGACAAGGTCATCTGTTCGAATGCTAGCAGCACCCTTTAGGCCTTTGTATAAAAGGATGAGCCTACTGTCTTTCCTACTTTTCTTGAGAGACTCCCATTTTAATTTTTCAAGTATTCCAGTCATGCTCCCAGTTTCAAAGCAGAAATTGCCTGTTACAAATCTAGCAGCTCTATTCTGAACTTTTTCAATTTCTTCGTTAAGGACCACTACACTGGGGTCCAGATACAACTGCCATATTCCATGATTGGGCGAACACGTCCTATATATGCTGCCTCTTTTTCATCCTGAGGGCACTGATGAGTATTACGCCTCAGGAAACCAAGTGTTCTATTTGCCTTAGTACACACGTTGCTAATATGAGTATTCCATCTAATGTTGTGTGCAATTGTCACACCAAGGTATTTAATGGAGTCCACATTCTCGAGGACCGTTCCCTCTAAGGTGTAAGAAGCCTCATCTTTATTAAATCTCTTCCTAGTTATCTGCATAATGTTGCATTTAACTGGCTGAAATTTCATGCCCCATTTTCGGGCCCAACATCCTAATCTATCTATGTCATTCTGAAGTTTCAGTGAGTCATCTGTATCTCTAATTTCCCGGTAGCAAACACAGTCGTCTTCGAACAGTCTTATTTCTGAGTCAATATCAGTGGAAATATCATTGATGTACAGGGAGAACAACAGCGGACCAAGAACAGTCCCTTGTGGGACTCCAGACAGAACTGGAGCCCACTCTAAAGATTCGCCATTAAAAACAACACGCTGTTTTCTGTAGCCCCTTTGTCCAAGATTTTTGCCCAGTCATTAATAACTGTGCTCAGCTGAGTTTCACAACTATGCCTTTTCCTGAATGCATGTTGTCTGTCTGACAAAAATTTAAATTCATCCAAGTGGGCCATGATGTTCGAGCAGACTATATGTTCAAGCAATTTACACAGAACACAAGTCAGAGACACAGGGCGATAATTACGGGAAAGAGCCCTATCTCCTTTTTTGAAGAGTGGACAAATGTTCGCTAGGAGCCTTTCTTTGGGGATTTCATCCGTAACAAGAGACTGTTGAAACAGTTGTGCAAAAACTGGACCTAACTCATTTGCTAGTTCCTTCAGGACACTAAGGTGAAGTTCATCAGGTCCTAAGGCTTTACTGGGGTTTAAGCCTTGAAGTAACTTGATTACTCCTGCAGCTGACACAACACTATTATCCATGAATGGGGCCGATCTTCCAGTCAATGGAACCTCCGTGAACTCAGTTTTATTAAACGCATCATTGAATTGACCAACAAGTTCCTCAGCCCTTTCAGAGTAGAAGTAAAACAAAGATCAGGAATTGATACAATTAACTTACAGAGTCTGATTCGGCAACCCCGTTCCCTCCTCTTTTATAAAGGGGCGGGATACCTTGCCTGTCTTTCTTCTGGCTATTAATATATCTGTAGAAGTCTATGGGGTTCGCCTTAACATCACTGACCAATTTATTCACATACAAATCATGCTGATTTTTATATAAGTCTTGATTTCCCGTCTCAAGTTTTCCAATTTTGTCCTGAGTTTACCACTTCCTGTCCTTTTTGCCTTTGCATATATCTTATTCCTTCTGCGAATTTTTCTTTTATCTCTGGTGTGATCCAGGGAATCGAAGATACAGACCTACTAGATTTTGAGGGGATATGATTTTCGGCCGAAGTATGAATGAAAGAAGTTATCGAATCGAAGTTCTCCTGGACACACCGAGCATCTGAATGACCATTAAAGTATTTCTCCCTTGCAAATCTGAGCGCATCCTTCCTCATAGTTTCATAGTCACCTTTCTGATACGAATACACCTTTCTCCGAGTTTTTTTTTTTTTTGTTGGTGGAATGTGAATTTTCAAATATCCCGAGACAATATCATGATCACTTAGTTTATCCGGGGACTGAATATCTTCAAACTGTCCTGGCAAAGTCGTAAGGATCAAATCAAATGTGTTCCTATCACGAGTTGGGATAATGTATATCGTTAAGTGTGATTAAAAACCACGCCAAATTGAACCAAATGACGTAAGCGTTATTAGAAGCAACGTCAATAAACAAACGACACAAAATGGTCACGCCCAATTGAACACAATGACGTTAGCGTTATTGCATGTGACTTCAGTAAACAAACGTTGACGCAAAATGGTAAGAATTAGCACAGCCATCTCAATTCCTCGAAAGTGGAGAGTAGAATGACCAAGTGACATGAAGGCAGACACAAGCACACTTTTGCTGACTTGGGATGAGTTGCATAAGGCAAGCGTTACAGAGCGCTTCGCTATGCTATGGAGTGTTTCCAAACATGCTTCACAGCGCTACGTAACAACACCAGTTACCGCAGTACAACGTACGCTACTGATTTTTTTATGACGGTTGAAAAGTGTGAGTACAACGTTTCCTTTATTTTGTCAGAAATATCAGGAACTGCGATTTTCTGTTGGTTTTGGGATGACAACAGATTGGGTTTTTGTTGTTAGGTCCAACTTTTAAGTTATGATACGGTCAGAAAAGGGTAATCAAAGCTACAAACTAGGCCACAATAGGTATAAAAACAAAACTTCAAGTTTTAAGGGTTTATCAATTAAAAACAAATGACATATACACGAGCATTCTAGGATTTTTCATGTCTGTAGGTATCGAAGTAAATATACTATTTTAAGAACTCACGAAAACATTCAGAAAAAGAATCGTACCGATTTTCCTTGGCTCACTTCCTTGAAACAAGGGTACACCTTATCACGGATCATGTGTTGAGTCTGGGTACACTAAACACGGACCAAATAGAACAACAAACACGGATGTGGAAACCCCAAATATGGACGTTTTTACCCATTACAAGCATCATGTTTCAAGAAATAGCAAAGAGGACTGGTACATATTTGCCCTTTTAGTTGAAAAAATGCAATATGTACAGTATGCGCCGGGCCATTCCTAAAGAGAAAGTGTTTTATGTTGTAAGATGTGTTTATGACATGTAGACAACTTTTTACAACAGGTGCACAATAACCAGTCGCTTTGACCCATAAAAATTGCACGTGACATACAAAATAACCTGTTTGTTTGTTTATTTGTTTGTTTGTTTGAAGTGATGTTTAACGTTCCCGTCAATACTTTTTATATCATTTTGGAAACGTTTCCGATTTTGCGAGACCTTTTATCCATCACTGAGATTAAATGACATCTCAAACGCTACCGTCCAAGGAAAATAATAGTGTTCACATGTTTATAAAACGGTTGGACACGCATTTTTCCTGGTAGACTTAAACCTTCCAAGCGGTTGACCAATAGTCCTATGCGATAAGTTTCAGCTCTGCGTGGAAGCACTATGCAGCCAATTTATTTCCCCAAGGTGGGTGGGCGGGCCCCCAGAATAACCTGTTCATAGACATGTAAATAATAGCAAACTACAGAGCAACCATTTAAGTGCGCATGTTGTTACCGCCAACAATGAGCTCTACTGAGCAAAATCAACTTCATTGAGACAACACTCAAAGTACAACCCCAAGAATCTACAAAATAATTTGTTAGTACAGAAGTGACTTAAGAAAATAATCTGAACGATGAAACCAATTAAAATCTTCCAACAAAATACACGTATTTATTATATCCATACACAAACAATAACAAGAAATTTGGTGAAACCGAAGGACGCTCCACGAAGATGCGCAGTAGTAGGAGGTTAATGTTAGTGAAAGAGTAAAATATGGTGGTCCTATACACTTTGAAGTGTGGTATGAAATCTGTTTTTTTTTATACGACTGAAATACTGTTGAAGGGGTGTAAATGTAAAAACATCCATCCACTCAATGTGTTGAAATTAATCCATTGTATACTAGTGGACACTTCCATTGCTATATGCTGGACAAGTCCAATTGCCCCATAAGGGTTGTCAGGTCTATTTTTTTTTCATTTTTATTCTATTTTTGAAGGAAAATTCTGTCAGCAAATAGTGTAGGCCCTGATCAGACACCGATCTGCGGCGTCTGATCTGGACCTGCACTGTTTGCCAAGGTACTCCTTTCGGGGTTTCCCGCATACAATGGGTTAATCAATGAACTAAGTGCCATATGTGAAAAACCTAAATATAGCAGCTGCCTGCTGTAACTCTTAAAACAAAAGTCTAAGAATTTCCTAGAAAAATAGAAGTGGAGACAATTATCAGGAATCGATATAATTAATCCACAGCTCCCATATGAGACAACAAAGGAAAAGAAACACAAACATGAAACAACAGACCCCAATGGAAACATCAATAGCGGAAAGCCAAAAGGACAGTTACTTTCCCACAAAATGGCCAATAGGCTAGCCAAAATAAAATAATATAAGCGGCACAAACACCCAAAGACAAACCATAACAAAAATAAACAGCGACAGAAACACCACCTTGGAACGGTCAGTGGTAACGAATTCCACTGGGGGCTTAAATCGATTTTACGTGGCAACAATCCTCGCCCTTACTCCCGTCGTGATCAAGACAAATAATTTGTTCAGTCCGCATGAAGGCCTCCTAACTCATCAGTGCAACATCTCCGTGAAAGACTGCAAAAATAAGGAGAATTGTAAGGCCCCTTCCCTACAAGGCCCTGTAGAGCTTAAACCATAAGACAAAGAAACACAGTTTTGTGTTCCCTAGTAAGTGATTTTCAATGAAGAATGTCACAAGGAATACGCATGTAAAATGTGAAAGCTATATTACCCATGGTTATGAAACAACAGGAGATTTTTTTTTTGAAAAAAGGGGAGATAATTCAGTGAAAATAAGCAATATACTTATGGCTCTTTGTCAGAATGTAGGCTTGTGATTGTCAGTATGTCTGTGAAGTTTCATGAGAGTAGGACAAATACTTTTAAAATTTTGACCGAGTTTAAGTTGTTTGGTTATGGCCTGACAAACACACACCCGAAAGCAATATAGTTATGGCCCTTTGTCAGAATGTAGGCCTTGACAATACTAGACTGAAGTGACTGTCAATTATATTATTAAATCATGGACGCCACTCTATGCTTTCATTTTTAAGTTCATTACCCGTTTCTGTTTTACGTCTTCTGGACACCGAGGCGAATAAATTCTACGATAGTTCTCATCAGTTATATGATGCGGCTCTCTTAACTAGAGGCTATACTCAGCATACTCTCCGTCCTTACATTGATTCTGAAATTAATCATAAACGTCATTTCTTCAAAATATCCTTCATTAATAAGGGTATGGATTTTATAGATTTGCCCAGTATCTTCCGTGAGAGATCGGTGCTTTCTTCCATTCCTGCTTATTTTCAAAATACTGAAACACCTATAATTTGCTATAAATATAACAAACCTGTTAGATCTATCTTTTTTAATTTCAATAAACTTGTTTCAGATCTTGATATTGATACTAATACTCCTGATTCATGTGATTGTAAAAACTCAAAGTATTGCTATCCTGCTGCTGGTCATGTAATTACTGGCAATTTGAAAATTATTCCTGATTCTAGGATAAGGAATATAATTTCTAAAGGACCGAAATATCGGTTTCCTTCTAAAATTGATTTCAGTAAATGTAGAGATGAAATCGCTGCTTCCTTGAATGAATTCGGTAATCGATGGTGTAAGCGAGAGTATGTTGAGTGTAAAGCCCTAAAGGACTGGAAACTTAGCATTTTTAGACTAGTGAATAAACGCATTTCTTTCTATTCTCAAAATACTAACTTATTACCTCCTAAGCCCAAGACGTCTTTACGTCATCTTAAACAGGGTATTCTAGAATTTCATAAGAAGTTTGTTTTGGCCCCTGCAGACAAGGCCGCTAACAACGTCGTCGTTGTGTGACGGCTCCACTATGTTAACACGCTTAAGCAGGAGCTTGGTGGTACTAAGGCCTATGAACTTCAGCCTTTGGCTGAAGAGAGAGCTATAGTAGATAAACATGTTTGTCTTTCAGCCACCAAGTTTGCTGTGTGTGTTAACGAAGGCCAAGACAAGCTTCCTACGCTATACTGGTTACCAAAACTTCATAAAAAACCTTACAAAGCACGGTTTATTGCAAATTCTAGTTCTTGCACTACCACTGAACTTTCTAAATTATTAACTTCCTGTCTTACTGCTATTAAAACGCATGTAATTAAATATTGTGATAAAGTCTTTGAAAGATCAGGAAGAAATCTGTTTTGGTCTATAAAAAATTCGAATGAGGTTTTAAATAAATTGAAATCTAGACAGTTTCGTGCTTCTAGTCTGTCTACCTACGATTTTTCCACTCTTTACACTACACTTCCTCATAATCTTATAAAAGAAAAGCTTAATGATTTAATTGAATGGGCTTTTCACAGAGAAGATTCTCTCTATCTTGCATGTAATGTCAGAAATGCATTTTTCACTTCTAAAGAGCATAAGAATTATACACTTTGGTCATGTCAGAAAGTGTGTGATGCCCTCACCTTTCTACTTGACAATATTTATATTAGATTCGGTACTAAGTTATTTAGACAAATTGTGGGTATTCCGATGGGTACTAATTGCGCACCTCTTGTGGCTGATCTGTTCTTGTATTGTTATGAAAGAGACTTCATTTTGTCGCTTTCCATTGATAACCAATCTGAAATTATTGAAGCTTTTAGCTCTACTTCTAGATATTTAGATGATTTATTAAATATTGATAATACCTATTTTGATGGTTTGATCAGTCAGATTTACCCCTTAGAACTTCAGTTAAATAAAGCAAATTCTTCTGATACCGAGGCCCCGTTTTTGGATTTACATCTATCTATTGTAGATGGATTTGTTTCGTGCAAAATTTATGATAAACGCGATGACTTTGATTTTGAGATTGTAAATTTTCCTTTTTTGGATGGTGATGTTCCTCGTGCGCCATCCTATGGCGTTTATATTTCGCAATTAATTCGATTTGCTAGAGTGTGTAGTCATGTAACTGACTTCAACACTCGTAATAAATTATTAACGGCTAAACTCCTTAATCAGGGTTATCGGTACCATAAACTACGCAAAGCCTTTTCAAAATTTTATAGACGCCATTCTGATTTAATTTCAAAATTCAATATTGGACTTAAATCTCTTCTGCAACAAGGTCTATCGGAACCCGAATTTTATGGTGACTTAGTATATAAATTCAGAAAAATATATAACCGCAATGACTTCAGCACCCAATTTCGTAAAATCATTCTTCGATATAAAAAGATTGGGTACAACATGGATATTATACGACAGACTGCATGCATGGTAGTTAACCCAATCACGGTTGGCAACTTTGCTTCCCTCTTTAATTGCACGCCGGTGGGTCAGGCCTCAGATTCTATGACGGCTCCAACGTAAAGGCTTATTGAAAATTCAAGAGATAATGTCGGTTGGTGCCTGATGCTCTGTCTCTGGTCGGGCTCATCGGAGTCTAACTGTCGGTTTTCTTTTGCTCCAGCATTTCAGTGGTTTCTTGCTGTCGAGTCCTCACCGTTGTCTCACCTCTGTGGTTCTTTGATTTCTGTGTTCACGGAGATGTTGCACTGATGAGTTAGGAGGCCTTCATGCGGACTGAACACATTATTTGTCTAAATCGCGACGGAAGTAAGGGCGAGGATTGTGGCCACGTAAAATCGATTTAAGCCCCCCAGTGGAAATCTTCCACTGACCGTTCCAAGGCGGCTCTTCTGTGGCGATTTATTTATGTTGTTGTTTGTTACTTGCTGTGTGTGTCGCTTGTGTCTTTTAATTTTGGATGGCCATATGGCCATTTTGTGGGAAAGTAACTGTCCATATGGCCTTCCTTTGTTTAGGTTTCCATTATGGTCTGGTCGCTTAATGTTTGTATTTCTTTCCCTTTGGTGTCTTTTATGGATGGAGTAAGTTAATTGTATCAATTCCTGATCTTTGTTTTACTTCTACTTGTAATGGTTAATATATGTGTGAAGTTTCGTGAGAGTAGGACAAACACTTTTGAAATTATGACCGAGGTTAAGTTTTTTGGTTAAGGCGTGACAAACACACGGACAAAAGAAATATAGCTCTAGCCCTTTGTCAGAATGTATGCCTTGTGATTGTTAGTATGAGTGTGAAGTTTCATGAGAGTAGGGATAATAATTTTGAAGTTATGACCGTTTAAATGTTTTGGTTTAGATGTGACAAACTGACAAGGTGATTACTATAGGGCACCCAAAATACTGTGTGGGGCCCTAATTAAAAAGGGAAGTAACTACGTAAATACTGTTGGCAATGTTATAAGTTCTGCGATTTCTCTCATAGCCCCCTATCAGTGTGTCAAGTTTCACTAAATTACATTTAAAACTTTTAGAGATATGCTCCGGACAAGCTAAATATAGCAAAAAATGAAAAAGGGAAATAACTATGTAATTACTTGTGACAGAGTTACAGTTCTTGCACTCTGCACTTCCTGTGATCGCCATCTATCAATATATAAGTTTCACTCAATTCCCTTCTATACTTTCAGAGATATGCGCCGGCCAAGCTTTTCACTGAAATAGTTAAAGGGAAGTAACTCCATAAATACTGATGACACGGTTATTGTTTTTGCATTTTGTGATTCCCCTCATCGTCCTCTACCAGTATGAGTGGGAAGGCCTTGGCATAAGGAACTTGCATGCCAAATATGAAGGCTCTATCTTAAACGGTTCGAAAGTTATTAACAATTTTATTTGTTCTTTTAAGTAGGTCAAAGGTCAAGGTAAAATTTTTTGCATGAATGTAAAGCTCTTATCACAAGGAACATACATGCCAAATATGAAAGTTCTATCCCAAATGTTTCGAAAGTTATTACCAAAATGTTTTTTTTTTCTTTTAAGTAGGTCAAAGGTCAAGGTCACAGGTCAAAATGTTTTGCAATAATGTAACGCTCTTGTTACTATGGCTGACTATCGAGGCCAATTTTGACTATCGTGATAGTATTGCTTTCGTGGAAATTACTATCACGATACTGTCACTATCGGGACATACTGTCACGATACTATCGTGATACTATCGGGTAACTGTTATAAATGATTCCTAGATGTTATATCACCCACATAAAAATGGCTAAGAGTGACAGAAGTCACAGAACTAGTTAGGAAAATTGCAATGGCCTAACATTGTTTGTTTATTGTGTGTTTCAATTTCAGCATTCATTCCCTCGGGGCTATTCCAGAAAAAAAAATACCATATGGAGCTGCTCTTCATTTATCCCCACCACCTACAGAAGGACCCACTGCCTTAAAATAGCTTGCTGCTTCCAGAGTGATGGTTATCTAAGCTTTAATACCTATGCACATTTTGAGATTTTCCGCTAGTGGAAACTGACATGCTGATCGTTCTTCGATTGTTTGATATTTGCCGCCTCTGGTAAATAAATCTGTGGATTCAATTAATTAGATAATCCGTTTAATCATTAAATAATATTACGTAATCACAGCACGACGTAAGTTATTATGTAATGAAATAGGGCCGTTTGGACCTGCTATTTTTTGCTGGAATATCCCTCAAGATATTACAATAGAAAGACACACGAAAAGGAAAAACGCCAGTTTGTCCCAGGTTATCCACAATCAGAACGTCCAGAATCACCTTAAGAAAGTAATTGATAGACGGAGACCAAGCATCAAGGCCTCGTGATGCACGTTTTTATTTCTCCCTACAGAAAAACGGCAGGAAAATAAAACTTCGTTAACTTAAATGTTCTCCCCAAGAGTTCTAGAAATTTAGAAATCCCAATCGTTCCGGCCAGCTGATTGATGACGTCATCATTGATGCATTTGTGCAAACTTATTTACTATTCTGAATCTATCGTGTACGCGCATGCTGTGAATTTCTCGAGAAGCATTTCTAATGAAACCACAACAGGGCGATTTAACAGTCTGGTCCTAATACTTATTAGCTGTCGTGTTTGTTGGACGCAAAAAGAGTCACGTATACAACAAGTTCAACTGCATTATACCGCCGTTTATTATACATTTACCTATGTGAATGAATCAGCACACAGCAAAAACAAACATTTCTTCATACAAAAGATCAGCTTGTGCATCTTGCAAATGTCTTCAAAATTGAACAGGGAAACTAGAGCCAGTGTTTATGAAACACAATGCCCCCAACTGCTTGACCCTAACACTGCTTGACCATAACACTGCTTGTCCCTAACAGTAATTGAGATATCTTTTTTTATTTGGCTGCAATGCTGAAATTTTAGAAGGAACATAACACAAGAAAAACTGAAGTTAATCAGGTCATTTATTTATCACCCCATACCAGTGTTTTAAACTACAGGACAATAGCTCATACAGTTTTAGAAATACAGTCAAAACTGTCTTA
Organism: Lucinisca nassula; assembly: GCA_963580285.1. Taxonomy (NCBI): domain Eukaryota; kingdom Metazoa; phylum Mollusca; class Bivalvia; order Lucinida; family Lucinidae; genus Lucinisca; species Lucinisca nassula. The sequence continues at coordinate 11,636,106 of OY757022.1, read as the reverse complement.
GTGTCCACCTCTATTAAGCGAGCAACCTGTCTTAAGCATGCATTAAGTTCCCCAAAAATGCAAATGCATTAAAATTCACCTAATCAGTTCATCTACTCATCATCCTGAACCAGCCTGTAAAGTTTCAGGGCAATAGCTCAAACTGTTTTTTGAGATATCTTGCTTACAAACTTAAAACGCGCAAAATTTCAAAGGGGCATAACTCACGAAAAAAAATTGGACTTTTTGTCAAAAGTTAATCAGTTCATCTTCTCATCATCCCCAACCATTCTGTAAAGTTTCAGGGCAATAGCTCGAACAGTTTTTTAGTTATCTTGCTTACAAACTTAAAACAAAGAATTCAGAGGGCCATAACTGAAGAAAAAAAATTCTGATTTTTTTTAAAAGTTGACCAGTTCATCTACTCATCATCCTTAACCAGCCTGTAAAGTTTCAAGGCAATAGTTCAAACAGTTCTTGAGATATCTTGCTTACAAGCTTTAAACATGCAAAATATCAAAGGGGCATAACTAAAAAAAAAATTGGATTTTTGTCAAAAGTTAATCAGTTTATCTTCTCATCATCCCCAACCATTCTGTAAAGTTTCAGGGCAATAGCTCAAACAGTTTTTTAGTTATCTTGCTTACAAGCTTAAAATGCAAAAAAATTTCAAAGGGTCATAACTCAAGAAAAAAAAATCAGCTTTTTTTCAAAAGTTCATCAGTTCATCTACTCATCATCCCAAACTAGTCTGTAAAGTTGTCAAAAGTTAATCAGTTCATCTTCTCATCAGCCCAAACCATTCTGTAAAGTTATAGGGCAATAGCTCAAACAGTTTTTTAGTTATCTTGCTTACAATCCTAAAACGCAAAAAAAAAAAAAAATTCAAAGGGCCATAACTCAAGAAACAAAAATTTGGATTTTTTTCAAAAGTTAATCAATTCATCTACTCATCATCCTAAAACCAGTCTGTAAAGTTTCAGGGCAAAAGCTCAAACAGTTTTTGAGATATCTTGCTTACAAGATTTCAAAGTATTTTTTTTTTGCAAAGGGGCATAACTCAAGAAAGGGGCATAATCCTGACGAGAAAAAAAAAATAGATTTTGTCGAAAGTTCAAAGGGGCATAACTCAAGAAAAAAAATTGGATTTTTGTCAAAAGTTAATCATTTCATCTTCTCACCATCCCCAACCATTCTGTAAAGTTTCAGGGCATTAGGTCAAACAGTTTTTTAGTTATCTTTATTACCAGCTTAAAACGCAAAATATTTCAAAGGGCCGTAACTGAAGAAAAATATTTTGGATTTTTTTCAAAAGTTAATCAGTTCATCTACTTATCATCCTGAACCAGCCTGTAAAGTTTTAGGGCAATAGCTCATACAGTTTTTGAGATATCTTGCTTACAAGCTTCAAATGCGCAAAATTTCTAAGAGGCATAACTCAAGAAAAAATATTGGATTTTTGTCAAAAGTTAATCAGTCCATCTTCTCACCATCCCCAACCATTCTGTAAAGTTTTAGGGCAATAGCTCAAACAGTTTTTTAGTTATATTGCTTACAAGCTTAAAATGCAAAAAATTTCAAAGGGCCATAACTCAAGAAAAAAATTTCAGATTTTTTTCAAAAGTTAATCAGTTCATCTACTCATCATCCCAAACCAGTCTGTAAAGTTTCAGGGCCAAAGCTCAAACAATTTTTGGGATATCCTGCTTACAAGATTTCGAAGTATTTTTTTGCAAAGGGGCATAGCTCAAGAAAGGGGAATAATCCTGACGAGAAAAAATCAGATTTTTGTCGAAAGTTAATCAGTTCATCTTCTCATCATCCCCAACCTTTTTGTAAAGTTTCAGGGCAATAACTCAAACAGTTTTTTAGTTATCTTGCTTACAAGCTTAAAACGCAAAAAATTTCAAAGGGCCATAACTGAAGAAAAAAAAAAATCAAAGGGCCATAACTCAAGAAAAAAAAATTGGATTTTTTTCAAAAGTTAATCAGTTCATCTACTCATCATACCCAACCAGTCTGTGAAGTTTTGGGGAAAAACCTCATATAGTTTTTGAGATATCTTGCTTACAAACTTAAAACGCGAAAAATTTCAAAGGGCCATAACTCAAGAAAAAAATATAGGATTTTTTTTCAACAGTTAATCAGTTCATCTACACATCATCCCAAACCAGCTTGTAAAGTTGCAGGGCAATCGCTCAAACAATTATTGAGATATCTTGCTTACAAGCTGAAAACACGAAAAAAATCTAAGGGCCATAACTCAAGAAAAAAAATCGGATTTTTTTCAAAAGTTGATCAGTTCATCTACTCATCATCCCCGACAAGTCTGTGAAGTTTCGGGGAAAAACCTCAAATAGTTTTTTAGATATCTTGCTTACAAACTTAAAACGCGAAAAATTTCAAAGGGCCATAACGCAAGAAAAAAATTTCGGATTTTTTTCAAAAGTTAATCAGTTCATCTACTCTTCATCCCCAACCAGCATGTAAAGTTTCAGGGCAATAGCTCAAACAGTTTTTGAGATATCTTGCTTACAAGATTTCATAGTATTTTTTGCAAAGGGGCATAACTCAAAAAAGGGGCATAATCCTGACGAGAAAAAAAACACGGGTCAATTATTTTTTCATGAGGAATCCATATATGAAATTTCAAAAACCTAGCACCCATGGTTCTAAAGTTATGCTATGCAGTAAAAAGTGGGACGGACGTAAGGACGGAAGGACGGAAGGACGCCAAAACGCGAAAAATTTCAAAGGGCCATAACTCAAGAAAAAAATTTCGGATTTTTTTCAAAAGTTAATCAGTTCATCTACTCATCATCCCCAACCAGCCTGTAAAGTTTCAGGGCAATAACTCAAACAATTTTTGAGATATCTTGCTTACAAGCTGAAAACACGAAAAAAATCAAAGGGCCATAACTCAAGAAAAAAAATTGGATTTTTTTCAAAAGTTAATCAGTTCATCTACTCATCATACCCAACCAGTCTGTGAAGTTTTGGGGAAAAACCTCATATAGTTTTTGAGATATCTTGCTTACAAACTTAAAACGCGAAAAATTTCAAAGGGCCATAACTCAAGAAAAAAATATAGGATTTTTTTTCAACAGTTAATCAGTTCATCTACACATCATCCCAAACCAGCTTGTAAAGTTGCAGGGCAATCGCTCAAACAATTATTGAGATATCTTGCTTACAAGCTGAAAACACGAAAAAAATCTAAGGGCCATAACTCAAGAAAAAAAAATCGGATTTTTTTCAAAAGTTGATCAGTTCATCTACTCATCATCCCCGACAAGTCTGTGAAGTTTCGGGGAAAAACCTCAAATAGTTTTTTTAGATATCTTGCTTACAAACTTAAAACGCGAAAAATTTCAAAGGGCCATAACTCAAGAAAAAAATTTCGGATTTTTTTCAAAAGTTAATCAGTTCATCTACTCATCATCCCCAACCAGCATGTAAAGTTTCAGGGCAATAGCTCAAACAGTTTTTGAGATATCTTGCTTACAAGATTTCATAGTATTTTTTGCAAAGGGGCATAACTCAAAAAAGGGGCATAATCCTGACGAGAAAAAAAACACGGGTCAATTATTTTTTCATGAGGAATCCATATATGAAATTTCAAAAACCTAGCACCCATGGTTCTAAAGTTATGCTATGCAGTAAAAAGTGGGACGGACGTAAGGACGGAAGGACGGACGGACGAACAGGGCAAAACCAATATGCCCCCACAACTTCTTCGAAGTTGGGGGCATAATGAGGATAGTCCCATACCACGGAAGGCTAATACAAACAGCAAACATTTATATATAATTTTGTAGGTTGATCTGAGCATTCACATGTGGCACAGGTTTCACTGTCATGTTTTCAAAAAGTTGCATGCATCAAGCGTGTGAACAAACTATCATTGACCGTTTTTTTATTGAAAAACGCGGAAAGGCTTTCTGATTGCCTAAACTGCACGTGCAAAAATGACGGCTGGAAATTCATTGCCGCACGGTAAAAAACTATGATGAACATGTGCGACCAGCGAAGACACAGATCATCATGCACATATGCGAAGGCTTATCAGTCTGTCTTGATTGCAGCTGCATGGATATCTTAAGCAAAAATACTTGCAGCATTACACAACAGTACAGGTATATTTTCAAAGTCTATTCAAGAAAAAAAACTATCGAAACTATCGATAGTTGAATGAACTATCGGCAATAGTTATCAAGAGTCCATAGCACTATCGATGCATTGCTATCGAGGCAGTCCCTATCGTGATGCATCGAACTATCGATGCATCGTTACACCCTATTGGGGTGTAACGATGCATCGATAGATCGATGCATCACGATAAAAAATACTTGCAGCATTACACAACAATACAGGCATATTTTCAAAGTCTATTCAAGAAAAAAAAAAATATCGAAGCTGGGTGTAACGATGCATCGATAGTTCACGATGCATCACGATAGGGACTGCCTCGATAGCAATGCATCGATAGTACTTTGTTACACAACAATACAGGCATATTTTCAAAGTCTATTCAAGAAAAAAAAATATCGAAGCTGGGTGTAACGATGCATCGATAGTTCACGATGCATCACGATAGGGACTGCCTCGATAGCAATGCATCGATAGTACTTTGGACTATCGATAACTATCGCCGATAGTTCATTCAACTATCGATAGTTTCGATAGTTTTTTTTTCGGTCTTCGTGCATAGGCATTAAAGCTAAGATAACCATCACTCTGGAAGCAGCAAGCTATTTTTAGGCAGTGGGTCCTTCTGTAGGTGGTGGGGATAAATAAAGAGCAGCTCCCCATGGTGTTTTGTTTTCAGGAATAGCCCCGAGGGAATGAATGCTGATATTGAAACACACAATAAACATACAATGTTAGGCCATTGCAATTTTCCTAACTCGTTCTGTGACTTCTGTCACTCTTAGCCATTTTCATGTGGGTGATATAACATCTAGGAATCATTTATAACAGTTACCCGAAAGTATCACGATAGTATCGTGACAGTATGTCCCGACAGTGATAGTATCGTGATAGTAGTTTCCGCGATAGCAATACTATCACGATAGTCAAAACTGGCCTCAATAGTCAGCCCTACCTCTGATATATATTTCGATTTGTATGTATATGAATAAAGAAGTGAAGATGCTATAAGAATCTATAAATGTGCTTGTAAAAGCTAAACCAAACATAAAATTTCTAAATTGACCAAAGGAATGAGGACATCAACGTTACTGAAGGTGTTGGGGCATCAATGTTACTGAAGCAGCAGGGTGGGTAATCATGAATGAAAACTTTGGACTGGTATGCAACATCGATGCAAGTATCAAGTGAATTGTCTTCGAGTTTAGAACATTTACGCATCTATAAACTTTGTCATAAAACTTTAACCAAATGTAAAATTTCTAAGTCTGTGACCTTGACCCCAAGGTCACTGTGGGGATAGGGAACATGCATCTATGAAATCTTTAGACCATTATGTAACTCCAGTGTAAGTATCAACTAAATATATCAAAGGGTTCAGAAGATACAATGTCTTAGAAACTTTAACGCAAAACTTTAACCATAAAATTTCTAAGTCTGTGACCTTCACCTCAAGGTGACTGTCGGGGTGGGACATGCATCAATGAAATCTTTAGACCAGTATGTAACTTCACTGTAAGTATCAACTTAATCTATCAAAGGGTTCAGAAGATACAATGTCTTAGAAACTTTAACGCAAAACTTAAACCAAAATGTTAACGGACGGACGGACACACGAACAGCATGACAAAAACAATATACCCCCATAGCATAGTTTGTATGCAGGAGTATAATGCAGGCTGTATCTCAAGCGGTTCAAAGGTTATGACCAATGTTATGTTTTTCTTTTAAATAGGTCAAAGGCCAAGGTCAAGGTCACATGTCAAATTTGTTTGCATGTATGCGAAGCTCTTGGCAAAAGGAGCCTACATGCAAAGTATGAAGGCTGTATCGCAAATGGTTCAAAAGTTATGACCAAAATATTTTTTTTTTATTTTAAGAAGGTCAAGGTCAAGGTCAGAGGTCATTTTTTATGAATGTAAAGCTTTTGTCACAAAGAACATACATGCCAAATATGAAGGCTGTATCTCAAGCGGTTCAAAAGTTATGACCAATGTTATTTTTTCTTTTAAGTAGGTCAAAGGTCAAGGTCACAGGTGAATTTTTTTGCATGAATGTGAAACTCTTGTCACAAGGAACCTTCATGCCTTATATGAATACTCTACCTCCAACGGTTCAAAAGTTATGACCAACGTTAAAGTTGTCCACATACAAACCAACAAACAGACATGGCTAAAAAAATATGTCCCCGCTATCACTACCGGGGACATAAAAAAATAACTGCAAACTTAAATATATTGTATGCTGAAGTTTTTACCAAGTATGCTAAGAGTTAAGGCCACATTTAACAATGTTTAAGAGGGTGGCTGGGTGAGACGAAGGTGTTACATGTATCTTGCATCATTGGGGAGTCCAACTAATATTGGCTTATAGTCGGGCATGACCTGCTGTCCTTGCAGCAGGTAAGGGTAGAGGGTGGTGTTATATCTTCTGGTTTTACTCTTCAATTCATTTTCCTCCTTCTGCCCTGTCCCTAACTTTTATTTCCTCTTTTCTCCCTTTCTCTGACATAAAATGACCCAGAAGGATTGACGTATTGATAAACCTGAACAGACTCAATCAATTAACAATGTATAAAAAAAGTGAACAAAAGCATGTTGACAGAAAAGTAAAGCAAGTAAAGTAGCCCCTATGTGCTTTCAGTGCCCGGTTACCATACAAACTATATCAATTATCAATGCAAGAAGCAACTTAATAATATTACAGCTCACTAGCATAAGCAAGCCGTCTGACAGGTTACACTGAACCCTGCACCATCCCCATACTTTATTTATTGAGCCTGCAGAACGCAAAAGGGTGAAACACCAAGAACTTCCAATTTGTCATACCTTTAACCATACATGTTGCTGGCCTTGGTAGCTCAGTAGGATGTAGGTCTGACTAGTGATCAGGAGGACGCGGGTTCGATACCTGGTGGGGTCGACAACATTCTTTCGTGGAGATTGATCATGAAATCTTTTCTATGATCATTCTCTCCCTTCCGATGATTCAAGAAGGGCAGCTGTCAGTTTCTGGCAAAAGAATGTGCACTGTACTGGTTAACCGCTTACGTATAAGCCTGCCCAGGAAAAGTGTGGATAGGAAAACTGACCAGCTCAAAAATGTTGACTGGGCCGTTAAACTCCAATACAAACAAACATAACCACACATGTTTTAGGTGGGGAGAAAGACCAACAGGTGGAAGATTTGTTTGATTTGAGGTTTAAGGTCCCTGCCAACACTATTTAGGTCATTTTGGAGACGTTGCTTCCAATTTTGAAGGGATTTTACCCGACATTGAGATGAAATGACATCTCAATGTGTGTGTGCGTGTGTGTGCGTGTGTGTGTGTGTGTGTGTGTGTGTGTGAATTCGGGTTTACTATCGCTTTCAACAATTTTTCAGTCATATCACGACGGTGTCTGGTTGCGACAGGGAGCTCAATGCTCACTTTTATAGTGCTGCCTCACTGAAGCATCATGTCCCAGACACATTATCCTGGCACTGGGTCGACCAGTCCTAGCTCTACCCCGCAAATCTGAGTGCCAAGCGAGGAGCAGCTAGTACCATTCTTAACGACATTGGTATGTCACAGCCCGGGATCGAATCCGTGACCTCCCGTTCCCAGCAGCGGACATTCTGCCAACTGAGCTATCAGGCCGGAAACATCTCACTGTCTGCCACCCAAAGACCAATAGGGTTAATAAACATGGACAGGCCGACTTGCCCCGACTCTGCCTGAGCATCTCAATGTGTGTGTGCGTGTGTGTGTGTGTGTGTGTGAATTCGGGTTTACTATCGCTTTCAACAATTTTTCAGTCATATCACGACGGTGTCTGGTTGCGACAGGGAGCTCAATGCTCACTTTTATAGTGCTGCCTCACTGAAGCATCATGTCCCAGACACATTATCCTGGCACTGGGTCGACCAGTCCTAGCTCTACCCTGCAAATCTGAGTGCCAAGCGAGGAGCAGCTAGTACCATTCTTAACGACTTTGGTATGTCACGGCCCGGGATCGAATCCGTGACCTCCTGACACTCTGCCAACTGAGCTATCAGGCCGGTAACATCTCAATGCCTGCCGCCCAAAGACCAATAGGGTTAATAAACATGGACAGGCCGACTTGCCCCGACTCTGCCTGAGCAGGCTTAGCTGTCGAGTCCTCACGGTTGTTTCATCTCTGTGGTTGTTTGATTTTTTTGTGTTCACAGTGATGTAGCACTGATGAGTTAGGAGGCCTTCATGTGCACTGAACAAATTATTTGTCTAAATTTCAACGGAAGTAAGGGCGAGGATTGTGGCCATGTAAAATCGATATAAGCCCCCAGTGGTATTCGTTTCACTGACCATTCCAAGGCGGTTCTTCTGTCGCGCCTTTTGTTTTTGTTATGGTTTGTCTTTGAGTGGTTGTATTGCTTATATTATTTTGTTGGCCATTTTTTGGGAAAAAAAACTGTCCTTTTGGCTTTCCGCTATTGATGTTTCCATTAGGGTTTGTTGTTTCATGTTTGTGTTTCTTTCCCTTTGGTGTCTCTGATGGGAGCTGTGGGTTAATTGTCTCGATTCCTGATCATTGCCTTCACTTCTATTTAAGACCTTCTAAGCGGTTTACCAGTACTCGTGTGCGTCGATTTCAGATCTGCGTGGAAGCATCATGCAGCCCAATTTATTTCTCCAAGCCCCGATGGGCAGGAGCAATTGTGGAAGACAAATGGCGTCTAAACAGTCAGTTATTACAAAACCAATGATTGAGATGACAGACAAATGTCATCTAAATAGCTTTTTTTGCATTGGTGCTTAACGGCCAAATCAACACAATATTAAGGTCATATCGAGCCGGTCCCTTTACCTATCTACACATTTCCTGGTCTGGCTTATACGTAAGAGGTTAACCAGTACAGTGCACATTCATTTGCCAGAAAATGACAACTGCCCTTCTTGAATCAGCGAAAAGAGAGAATGACGGTAGAAAAGATTGCATGATCAATCTCCATGAAAGAATGTTACTGACCCTGGCTGCTATCAAACCCGCACCCTCCTGATCACCATTCAGATGTGCATCCGACTGAGATACCGAGGTCGACAGCGTCTTAATAGTTACAGTTACATGGACTGCAATATCACTGGGTACGGTAAAAGACATATGGTATCCAAGGCGTCAGTTTTTAGAATACAACCGGGTGAGCCAAACGGTCACAGTTACTGGAGTACCAGTGGGCAAAAGACCAAGGACATCCAAATACAGTGAAACTTCAGTAACTCATATAACTTTATGCCAAGGCTTATTGCAACTCGCTCTTGAGTCCCCATAGACCTTTTACCATAGCTCCAGATAGTCATACATTTAGTTGAAATGGTTATTGTCTGTACTTTTAAAATGTTATGTACACTCAGTAGAATCGCCTCATTGAGGCGATTCTACTGAGTGTACATAAATTTTTTTTACTGAGTGTACATAAAATTTTTGCAAACCGGATAAGGAATTCCTTAGTTTTAGCCTTGGATTGAAATTATGTTCTTACCATGGTGTTCTTACCCAGGCAACCTTCATAAGTATAATGCGCGAAAAATAAAACGTAATGTAAAGTAAAATGAAAATTTTCGGTGGTTTTGTGAAAGAAAAAGAATCAGTGTTCTGTTTTTAGATGCGTGTGTCCAACCCTCAGGATGACCGTCCTGATCGGCCTTGGTTCCGCTCAGCACAGTCATCCTTCAGGTTGGCAACACCTATCTACAACAGAACCACATATATTCCTTCATTTAATACAGAAGATCAAACTTATACCCTTGAGCCATCCCCATTATGTTTGTTTGTTTGATTTGAGGTTTAACGTCCCCGTCAACACTGTAAAGGTCATTTTGGAGACGTTGCTTCCAATTTTGTGGGACTTTTAACCGACATTGAGATGAAATGACATCTCAAGCCCTGTCGCCCAATGAAACCAAAAAAGTTTATTAGCATTATGCCTCCTCATCTTGTGCTATCATTAAAGCTCAGTAATTTGACATTACGGAAACAGGCCCACACACATATACATTGTAACCTTTATCGCCGAAAAAATGAAAATTTTAAGATGAAAAATTGTGACGTTTTTCTTATTTCTGCTCAAAATATAGATTGTTGGTACTTGTTAGAACCACCTCATCAAGGCGGTTCTTATTTCTGCTCAAAATATTGATTGTGAGTACTCGTTAGAACCGATCAAGGCGGTTCAAACGAGAACCAATAATCTCTATTTTAGAGCAGAAATAAGAAAAAATAAGGTTTACCCGTGCAAAACCCAGTTTTACTATATAAATCTGGCGTTCAAAATTATATAGGCGTGTTTTGGTGATGAAATACCAATATCTCGAACAAATCTTCAGGGTCGCAAAGGCATTCAAGCTACTGAAGTTTGACTACATTCACAATTAGTTTCCTCATACCTAATTTCTTGAGTTGCTCTATAGAGACTTTGTCTTCAGACTCATCATCTCCCAACTTAAAATCTTCTATCTGTCTTATGTCTGAAAATATAAAATATGCTTTCTGAGGAGAACACTCTGTCCAGATGAGCCGACCTATGCGAATTAGAGGATAATAAAACATTTTCAGGAGGATACAAAAAATATTTCAACGAGTGTGGCGAAAACATTCAAATTTTCACGTCCTGGACCACATAATTTTTGTTCCCTCACTGTCCTCAGGATGCATATAAAATTTAAATGAAACTTGCCCAGCAGTTTAGAGAAAATGTATTCTAAAATGTCAATAGACATAAGCTTGGGCCGAAGTCACCAAATGACCTTGACATTTAGCATTCATATACATTCATTTTGTATCTACTCTCATATCAAAGACCACAATAATTTTCAAAGAAATCACTGCTTTACCTAATTACCATTTAAAAGCCTAAAGTACCAAATTTGACCTTGGCATAAAATAGGTCGGCCCAGTAGATCTTGAAATGAAGATTTTGTAAGGTTTTTACCATATTCTGACAGGGCAGCCATCTTGGTCATGTGAGCTGGAAGATTTAAAAAAATTTTAGTTCCCTTAACGTCCTAAGGCAGTACGTAAAATTTAAATAAAATTGGCCCAGTGGTTCTAAAGAAAATGTATTCCAATTAATATGTCAATGGACCTGCAATACAAGTGACCTTGGGCCAAGGCAACCGAATGACCCTGACCATAAGCATTCATACACAAGGTTTTTTACCTATTCCCATACCATAGGTCACAATAGTTTTCGAAAACTGCATTGATTTACCTATTTCCAATTGAAAAGCCAATGGAGCCAAATTTGACCTAGGCGTAAAATAGGTAAAGGTCAACTTTAGGTTATCATTTTGCAAATTTGGTAGTACTCAGTCACCCGAAGCTACATACTAAGTTTCAAGACAATCGGCCAAGAAGAAGGTTTAAACCATATTTCTCTATTTGGGCATGGCGGCCCTCTTGATCAAGTTAGCTGGAGGACCATCCCAGAATATCAACCCTTATCACGAGAATGGTAACCATAATCCTAAGAATAATAACCCTTATCCAGAGAATATTAACCTTTATCCCGAGAAAATTAACCCTTATCCCAAGAATATTAACCTATACCCAGAGAATATTAACCCTTATCCCGAGAATAACCTTTTTCCCAAGAATATTAACCCTTATCCCGAGAACCTTTTTCCCAAGAATATTAACCCTTATCCCGAGAATATTAACCTTTATCCCCATTAACCCTTATCTCGAGATAATAAACCCTTATCCTGAGAATATTAACCCTTATCCCGAGAATATTAACCCTTATCCTGAGAATATTAACCATTATCCCTATTAACTTTTATACCGAGAAAATTAACCTTTATCCCGAGAATATTAACCTTTATCCCGAGAATATTAACCTTTATCCAGAGAATATTAACCCTTATCCCGAGAATAATAACCTTTTCCCAGAGAATTTTAACCCTTATCCCAAGAATATTAACCCTTATCCTGAGAATAATAACCTTTTACCCCAAGAAAATTAACCCTTATCCAGAGAATAAAAAACCTTTATCCCGAGAATATTAACCTTTATCCCCATTATCCCTTATCTCGAGATAATAAATCCTTATCCTGAGAATATTAACACTTATCCCGAGAATATTAATCCTTATCCTTACAATATTAACCATTATCCCTATTAACTCTTATCCCGAGAAAATTAACCTTTATCCCGAGAATATAAACCTTTATCCCGAGAATATTAACCCTTATCCTGAGAAAATTAACCCTTATCCCGAGAATATTAAAAGTAGAAGTAAAACAAAGATCAGGAATTGATACAATTAACTTACTCCACCCATAAAAGACACCAAAGGGAAAGAAATACAAACATTAAGCGACCAGAGCATAATGGAAACCTAAACAAAGGAAACCCTTATCCCGAGAATATTAACCCTTATCCCGAGAATATTAACCCTTATCCCGAGAATATTAACCCTTACCCCGAGAATAATAACATTTATCCCGAGAATATTAACCCTTTTCCTGAGAATATTAACCCTTATCCCGAGAATAATAACCTTTATCCCGATAATATTAACCATTATCCCGAGAATATTAGCCTTCATCTTGAGGATATTAACCATCATCCCGAAAATATTAACCCTTATTCCGAGAATATTAACCCTAACCCCGAGAATATTAACATTTATCCCGAGGATATTAACCCTGTTCCTGAGAATATTAACTCTTATCCCGAGAATATTAACCTTTATTCAGAGAATATTAACCCTTGTCCAGAGAATATTAACCTTTATCTTGAGGATATTAACCCTTATCCCGAGAATACTAACCCGCATCCCGAGAATATTAGCCTTTATCCCAAGAATATTAACCCTTATCCTGAGAATATTAACCCTTATCCCGAGAATATTAACCTTTATCCCAAGAATATTAACCTTCATCCCAAGAATATTAACCCTTATCCCGAGAAAATTAACCCTTACCCCGAGAATATTTAACATTTATCTCGAGAATATTAACATTTTTCCTGGGAATATTAACCCCTAACTCGAGAATATTAACCTTTATCCCGAGAAAATTGACCCTTATCCCGAGAATATTAACCTTTATCCCGAGAATATTGACCCTTATCCCGAGAATATTAACCTTTATCCCGAGAATATTAACCCTTATCCTGAGAATATTAACCTTTAACCCGACACTATTAACCTTCATCCCAAGAATATTAACCCTTATCCTGAGAATATTAACCTTTATTCCGAGAATATTAACCTTGATCTCGAGAATATTAACCTTCATCCTGAGAATTTTAATGTTTATCCTGAGAATATGAACCCTTATCACGAGAATATTAACCTTCATCCAGAGAATATTAACCCTTATCCTGAGGATATTAACCTTTATCCCGCGACTATTAACCTTTATCTCGAGTATATTAACCTTTATCCGGAGAATATTAACCCTTATCATGAGAATATTAACCTTTATCCCGAGAATATTAACCCTTATCCTGAGAATATTAACCCTTATCCTGAGAATATTAACCCTTTTCCCGAGAATATTAACCCTTATCCTGAGAATATTAACCTTTATCCCGAGAATATTAACCCTTATCCTGAGAATATTAACCCTTATCCCGAGAATATTAACCCTGATGCCAAGAATATTAACCCTTATCCCGGGAATAGTAACCCTTATTCCGAGAAAATTAACCCTTATCCTGAGAATATTAACCCTTATCCCAAGAATTTTAACCCTTATCCTGAGAATATTAACCCTTATCTCAAGAATATTAACCCTTATCCTGGAAATATTAACACTTATCCCGAGAATATTAACCTTTATGCTTAGAATATTAACCTTTATCTTAACAATATCAACCCTTATACTGAGAAAATTAACCCTTATCCTGAGAATATTAACCCTTATTCCGAGAATATTAACCTTTAACCTGAGAATATTAACCTTTATCTCAAGAAAATTAACCCTTATCCGGAGAATATTAACCCTTGTCCCGAGAATATTAACCTTTATCCCGAGAATATTAACATTTATCATGAGCATATTAACCCTAATCCCGAGAATATTAACCCTTATCCCGAGAATATTAACACTTATCCATATCTCGAGAATATTAACACTAATCCCGAGAATACTTACCCTTTTCGTGAGAAAATTAACTCTTTTCTTGAGAATATTAACCTTTATCCCGAGAATATTAACCCTTTTCTCGAGAATATTAACCCTTTTCCTGAGAATATTAACCTTTATCCCGAGAATATTAACCCTTATTCCGAGAATATTAACCCTTATTCCGAGAATATTAACCCTTTTCCCGAGAATATTAACCCTTATCCCGAGAATATTAACCTTTATCGCGAGAATATTAATCTTTATCCCGAGAATATTAACCCTTATCCCGAGAATATTAACACTTATCCCGAGAATATTCACCATTATCCCGAGAATATTAACCCTTATCCCGAGAATATTAACTCTTATCCCGAGAATAATATGTAAATAGGCTTAGCCTAAGAGCGAGCACAGCATAGCATACACGAGTCTATGCAACTAAATAATTCCACGAAACTGATGCTGTAATAACAAAGCATAGTAGCTCATAAACAGTGATAAGGATAAAAACTTTATTTAACTTAACATATCTGAAAGATATCTGATTCTGATATCTATCAGAAACAAGTAACATCAACTGCATGACATAGCCGGGGATCGAGACCTTCAACCTCATCCCATAGCGGACACTCAACCACTGAGCCATCAAAGCTGGTAACACCACAGTTACATCAGAACTAGAATATGGTATTTTTTTGTTTGTTTAGGTTTTACGGCCCTTTCAAGATTATTTCACTTATATCGAGTCGATCGTTAATCAGAGGTGGGCGAAAACCGGGGTACCTGGAGAAAAACCACCCGACCTTCCGTTGCAGAACTTGGCATCTCACATGTAACCCAAGCGAGGCTCAAACCAAAGCGGTGAGAGACCTAATGATCAAGAGTCAGCGCTCTTAACCACAAGGCCATGGAGGCCCGTAAAGAATATGGTAGGAGACGTTGTCTTTGAATTTTTGGCTTTCTGACATTTTTAATTCTGATTTACGTTCAGTCTGCTGTGGTAACCAAAAAAGTATGGAATATTTTGGATCAGGGCACTGATTCTAAGCCGTTACAGGCTAGAAAGAGGTAAATGCATCTCCTGTATATTCCCACAAATGGTTTGTTTTCAAATGTATTTTCTGGAGAAAAAAAATAACAACAACAACAAACAAACAAATAAAGAACATACATTAGATACTGGGATGCAGAAAAAAATGTGCTGATTTTTAGTTTTCCTTTGTTTTGGAAGACACAAATCTCCTAGTCTCCTCAATAAAGTTTTCCAACTGCAATAATGTGCCAACAAGAGACTACATGGCTTTCATAGACCAGGAGAAGGCATTTAATCAAGTACCCTGGAAGATTATCTGGTTGGCACTGCAAACTTGGAGTGGACAACTGGATTTTGCAACCGGTCGAGGGGGATGTACATGTATGCTAATGTGGGGAACCGTGTCCGTGTTCATCAAGGCTCTGTTCTCAGCCCACTGCTTTTCATCAGTGTGCTTGAAAAACAGAAGTGAAGGCAATGGCACACAAGTTCCACTCTGAAGTCCCCTGCGAGGACCTGTATGCCGATGACCTTGTCATCATAGCTGAATCGCTTGAGGAAAATGCCAGGAGGCGCTTCACTTGGAAAGAAGCAATGGAGGAGAAAGGGCTAAGAAATAATGTCGGAAAGATGAAAATCATGGTCTATGGTACTGGCCTAGACCCCCTGCATCTGTGGTACTGGCCTAGACCCACTGCAGAGGCCAGGTGAGTTCCCATGTGTTGTATGTCACACTGGAGTGGGCAATACATTTCGCAATGGCTGCATGTTCTGGGAGCACGAGAAATTCAGTGGGCTAATGCGCTTGACAGAGGACCCTGATTACAGGTGTACACAGTGCCAAAGAACTACACGCCCCTTAGACAGCAGACACAGGGGGGGCACTATGAACGTTGCCTGCTACATAGGCTGGGACTATTTTTTTTCGGTGGGGTGGGGGGTCACAATTGTATATTTTAGCATTTTTTTGTCTGGGGGTTTTGGGGGTAGGAAGAACCTGGTATTTTTTTGGGTCTGGCCATTTAGCAGACATTTTTTTGGTAGGGGGACTATCAAATATCTTTGGTATTTTTGGCTTTAAATGCTTAATGCGTGTTGTTGACACATTATATCACCCATCTCAGAAGCTGATTATACCCCCGGCATACGAAGTATGCTATGGGGGTATATAGTTTTCGTCCTGCCGTTCGTCCGCTCGTCCGTCCGTCCGTGTTTCCGTCCTTCCGTCCGTCCGTCCTTCCGTCCGTCCGTTAACATTTTGGTTAAAGTTTTGCGTTAAAGTTTCTAAGAGGTTGTATCTTCTGAACCCTTTGATAGACTCAGTTGATACTTACACTGAAGTTACATACTGGTCTAAAGATTTCATTGATGCATGTCCCCCCCCCCCCGTGACCTTGAGGTCAAGGTCACAGACTTAGAAATTTTACATTTTGGTTAAAGTTTTGCGTTAAAGTTTCTAAGAGGTTGTATCTTCTGAACCCTTTGATAGATTCAGTTGATACTTACACTGAAGTTACATACAGGTCTAAAGATTTCATTGATGCATGTCCCACCCCCCACAATGACTTTGAGGTCAAGGTCACAGACTTAGAAATTTTATGTTGGTTAAAGTTTTATGACAAAGTTTATAGATGCCTGTATGTTATAAACTCTAGGACAAATTCAGTTGATTCTTGCATCAATGTTGCATACCAGTCCAAAGATTTTGAGATGCATGTCGCTCCCCACCCACAGTGACCTAGACCTCAGGGTCATGGACTTAGAAACTTTACATTTGGTTAAAGTTTTATGACAAAGTTTATAGATGCCTCTTACATAATGTTCTAAACTCTAAGACAAATTCAATTGATACTTGCTTTAATGTTGCATACCACTTCCAAGATTTCATTGATACATACCCCACCCTGCTGCTTCAGTAACATTGATGCCCCAACCCCTTCAGTAACTTTGATGCTCTCACTCCCTTGGTCCATTTAGAAAGATTATGTTTGGTTTAGATTTTATAAGCAGATTATAGATTCTAATAGCTTCTTGACTTCTTCACTCATGTTACATACATGCTCGAAAGATATATCAGAGGGTGGCACTGGCCGGGGGTATACTGTGACCCACTGGTCGCTTTCTCTAGTTTAATTATGTTTTTGTTTTCCTTGCTGCACAAAATTTCAGTTGCGTTATAGTTATTACAGAGCTATACTGTTAGGAACTGTTTTAAGCTCTTTTGTTACCAAATCATTATAGGCAAAAATTAGTGAAAACACGTTTTCTTCACAGAAGACAAGTCTATACCTGTATAGTTTGGGAATATTTTTTGGGTATGCTAACATTTGCAGAATATTTTTTGGGTCTGATACCGTATAGGGAAGTCCAAGGTTGACCTGGCAAGCTAGAGGTGAGGTAGCTTCCTTTTGCTACCTAGGAGACATACTCTCAACAACGGATGGCTGTGATCTTTCAACCACATCACGTGAAACAGCCTGGAAGAAAATCAAGGAACGGCTACCAGTTCTCTCTTCCCATCACGTCTCATTCAAGACACGTTGCCGTGTGTAAAGCTCTTGTGCACAGAGTGCGGTGTTCTATGCTATTGACATTTGGCCATTGATAAATCCAAACCTCCAGCGTCTCTGCAGCGGAATGGCTTGTCAATGATCAGACAGATCTGCAATGTCAAGTCACTGTCACCATCAGGTCCATTGAGGACCTGACCTTATCCTGAATGAGAGAAGGCTCCGCTGGTATGGACATGTGAAACACTCCAACAGTGCATTCGGGGCTGGCTGTGACATACAGGTAGATGAAAAGCAAGGGCCTTGGGGCCCCAAGACGATATTGAAGAGGCTGACGGAGAGATTGCAGAGAGTGAAAGCTCTCTGCTACCGACCCTCATCATAGACAAACCTGGAGATCTGGTGTGAGATCTACCATGCGTGCATCAAGCCAGTTGCCTGGAAAAGGGCTTATTTATGTGGGTGTTGCCCCTGTACCCGCATGTTAATAAAAATCCAGTTTAGTAGTGCTGTTTGCCTTGGGGTTCATGCTTCTCCTTTAAAGACCAATCTCTGTTTTTATCTTTTACCTATTCTAACACTGTACAAACTCATCTTTCCCTTTATTTCAGCTAACACCCTTCGATATATAGGATAGGATAAGATAAGACAGACAGACAGACAGACAGACAGATAGATAGACAGACAGCCGGCCCCCGCCCATCGGAGCTTGAAGAAAAAGATGGGCTGCAAGATGCTTCCATGCAGAGCTGAAACCGACCCGCACACGAGTACTGGTGGTAAACCGCTTAGGGGATCTACATGTAAGCCTGCCCAGGCAAAGCAGTGCGAGTCGGCCCGTGCATGCTTATAAACCCTATTGGTTTCATTGGGCGACAGGGCTTGGGATGTCATTTCATCTCAATGTCGGGTAAAAGTCCCACAAATAAGTTCTATAAAAGGGTTATCCTTTGGAAGCAAGGAATACACCACAGAAGTGAAAAATATGGAGTGTACATGTTTTCTGGGCCAGACTAGCTAGTTTCGGCCAATTAGGCCTCATCAGTGACCCACAAAATTGGAAACAACATCTCCAAAATGACCTTTACAGTGTTGACGGGGACGTAAAACCTCAAATCAAACAAAACAAACAGACAGATAGATAGATAGATAGATAGATAGATAGATAGATAGATAGATAGATAGATAGATAGATAGATAGATAGATAGATCAGCATTATTGTGGGTATTATCTATCTATGTTCATACACTGATTTGGTCACATTTAGCCATTTTATTACCTAAGATGTTGTAAGCTCTATTATATTCTATTCTGTTCAGATACTTCTGTAAGTACATTTTGCTAGCTGCTTGTTTTAGGTACACCTCATTATGTACAGTATTTTATAGTACAATAAAAGTACTTTCAATGTGGCGGTGCCCAGCTGGACTAAACATTTAAAGGTCGGAGAAATAATGAAAAATAAGCACTTCGGGATTTTTGTTGTTTTTGCAAGTCCGTTCTGTTTATTAGGTCCGTTTCTGTTCATTTGTTGTCATACGCTAGACTTGTCTTCGGTAAAACTCTGAACATCATCTGAATGTTCTGAAAACACGGTATACCAGACTGTCAGCCTCGTTTTCGCCCCATTAAACAACTTCCGGAAGACAGATGGAAGAAAAATCGTCAGATCGATCTAAGCTTTAAAGTATGTAGGGCTGTATGTTAATTTTCTTGGTCAGATTCTCTACCGTAGAGCTCACTTCGTTCGCGAGCTGTGCTCGCTATTAACACTTATCCATATCCCGAGAATATTAACCCTTATCCCGAGAATATTAACCCTTTTCCTGAGAATATTAACCTTTATCCCAAGAATAGTAATGATATAGTAAATACATGGTTAGTGTCTTTAATAATAAAATAGAATCGGTGAGCCTTAGACAATTTTATAGGGGCAAGCTCTAGCAAGCGCCTATAAAATTGTTGGGGTGATATGATTATATTTTATTATTAAAGACACTATCCATGTATTTGGTTTATACCGCAATTCAAAACCATCAATGGGTTTTGCAATAATTTAGAAAATTTAAGCAAAAAATACAGCAGACAGTGTGGCATGTTAAATGACATTCAGTGCCATGGCACGCACAAGTAGTATAATGTGACGTCATCAACTGCAAAGTTTCTGACATCACCACGCCACAAAGATGTAGCAAACAACAAGGACGCTCGAATAAAAGTTTTTCAGCGCTTTACTTTCTGTATGAAAATCTGCAACTAAATAGTTTATTTTAGCTTTAAAAATTATTTTTGAGGTTGAGACACAACTACAGTAGCAGTGCGCAGTTATTCCAACGGGCCATTCAAACCAGGAAAAGCCAAGAAGGTAAGAATTAAACTGAAATTTTTTAAAATCTGTTTAAAAAATATTGCAAAGATTTTAACTTGCAGTTTCGTTGTTTTCCCATGTATGAAAGGTTGCATGTTATTGTTTATACTTGTACAATAGGGACCTGAAAAGTAGGTCCGGTCTATAAACGGTCATGAGATTATTATTGGTGAGTAGAAGGTATTATAGGTCACTACCGAATATAGCGTGCAGTTATTTGACCCCCTTTAGGATACTAGAATGCCTGATTGCAGTATCAAAACCTCTTTAGAAAATTGTTCATTACAGAATGGTTTTGGATATACATGTAAACTAGTAAGAAAAGGTCACTCAGGAAAGACCATACTCAAAGAACGCAGCCTTATCAAGTCACCTAAAGAAAGTAAGTGACATGGAGACATACACAAACACATCAGACTAAACATGAACCAACGGCACAAACCCAGCTAACAAATAACACACAATGGTGTTAAGGGATCCCAAAACTGTAAAGATAACATAGAAACGCTACTTTTTCTATATAATCTATACATTTTTGTTTGAATATAACATGATTATTTAACGAACACGTTTTCAGGTTCAAAACAATACTTTAATGTTATAAACCTGTTGTAATGTATTTCAGTCAATAAAGAAACTACCTGGCAAAAAAGGCTCCGTCTTTGGTCGGGCCCCTCGGAGTCTTAACAGTTGGTTTTCTTTTGCTCCAGCAATTCTGTTGTTTTATGCTGTCGAGTCCTCAACCTTGTTTCATCTCTGTAGTTTTTTGATTTGTATGTTCTCGAAGATGTTACACTGATGAGTTAGGAAGCCTTCATGCGGACTAAACAAAATTAGTGTATACCGTAACAGAGGTAAGGGCGAGGATTATGGCCATGTAAAATCGGTTTAAGCCCCCCAGTGGAATTCTTTCCACTGACGGTTCCAATGCGGTTTTTCTGTGGCGGTTTATTTATGTTGTTGTTTGTTACTTACTGTGTGTATCACTTGTGTCTTTTTATTTTGGATAGCCATTTGGCCATTTTGTGGGAAAGAAACTGTCCTTATGGCTTTCCTTTGTTTAGGTTTCCATTATGGTCTGGTCGCTTCATGTTTGTGTTTCTTTCCCTTTGGTGTCTTTGATGGGTGGAGTAAGTTAATTGTATCGATTCTTGATCTTTGATTTACTTCTACCATGTTGATGTCGAGGGCAGATAGCTTCGAACTAAGTAAGAGTAAGTTACCTGTTTTGTTTTTGTCCTGTGTCTGTGAATCAATCTTTTCTTCATTGCAGGATTCTAAAAAAAAATCAAAAACCTAGCATACATGGTAAAATTATGCTATGCAGTAAAAAGCGGGATGGGCAGAAGGACGGAAGGATGGAAGGAAGGATGGACAGATGAACAGTAATATGTCCCCACAACTTCTTCTTAGTTGGGGGCATAAAAACAAAAGCTGTAATGATCCTAACTATTGGGATAGATAGACCTAGATCAGACTGCGGTCTGATCAGGTTCTACTCAGTTTGTCATTCCTTCTGCACCTTTATGACTCCTTGCTGGATCGTGAAACAAATTTGTTATTTTTTTTTTTTTTGAGAATTATAGCAAGTCCTCAAGGTGCCCGAATTTTTAGATTATTATACAGTGGTTATATTAGCCATGTCATGGTTTAGTTTGGTTTTGGGTTAAAAGGCCCAGTCAATAAACAGATGAAGATGGCAAAGAAGTGCTATAATCAAAGAACACATACTACCAATTCCCCAAGAGGCATAGCAAACAAAAAGCAGCGTAATATTCTTACATATTGGGACAAACAGGCCTAAGCAAACAGTGCAGAACCCAGATTGAACTGCAGTCTGATCAAGCTCTCCACTGTTTGCCATTACGTCTGCACTTTTTAGACTCCTTGCTGGATCTCGAAACAAGTTTGTTGACAGTTTTGGAGAATTATAGCAAGTACTCAAGGTGTCCGAATTTTTAGGATTTTTACGGTATCTATACAGAACATGATGAAGTATTACATTCCTACAAAGGAAACTAGACAAAGTGCCCTGTGGAGCAAATATACCCACGGCCAGTGCCATCGCCTCTACTGAAAATCGCAATGTCAAAAGCTTCTTTGCAAATACAGGCTATATTCCAAACGAAAGGTAATAATATAGAGATATCCTGTACCAAATACAAAATTAAACCTAACATGGTTACAGAGATATCAGCAATGAAAAACGTTCAGTTAAATAAAGCAAATTCTTCTGATACCGAGGCCCCGTTTTTGGATTCACATCTATCTAATGTAGATGGATTTGTTTCGTGCAAAATTTATGATAAACGCGATGACTTCATGTTGTTGCTTTCCATTGATAACCAATCTGAAATTATTGAAGCTTTTAGCTCCACTTCTAGATATTTAGATGATTTATTAAATATTGATAATACTTATTTCAATGGTTTGATCAGTCAGATTTACCCCCCAGAACTTCAATTAAATAAAGCAAATTCTTCTGATACCGAGGCCCCGTTTTTGGATTTACATCTATCTATTGTAGATGGGTTTGTTTCGTGCAAAATTTATGATAAACGCGATGACTTTGATTTTGAGATTGTAAATTTTCCTTTTTTGGATGGTGATGTTCCTCATGCGCCATCCTATGGCGTTTATATTTCGCAATTAATTCGATTTGCTAGAGTGTGTAGTCATGTAACTGACTTCAACACTCGTAATAAATTCTTAACGGCTAAACTCCTTAATCAGGGTTATCGGTACCATAAACTACGCAAAGCATTTTCAAAATTTTATAGACACCATTCTGATTTAATTTCAAAATTCAATATTGGACTTAAATCTCTTCTGCAACAAGGTCTATCGGAACCCGAATTTTATGGTGACTTAGTATATAAATTCAGAAAAATATATAACCGCAATGACTTCAGCACCCAATTTCGTAAAATCATTCTTCGATATAAAAAGATTGGGTACAACATGGATGTTATACGACAGACTGCATGCATGGTAGTTAACCCAATCACGGTTGGCAACTTTGCTTCCCTCTTTAATTGCACGCCGGTGGGTCAGGCCTCAGATTCTATGACGGCTCCAACGTAAAGGCTTATTCAGAATTAGAGAGATCTAATTCTTGGTAATGTTGGTTGGTGCCTGATGCTCTGTCTCTGGTTGGGCCCATCCGAGTCTAACTGTCGGTTTTCTTTTGCTCCAGCATTTCAGTAGTTTCTTGCTGTAGAGTCCTCACCGTTGTCTCACCTCTGTGGTTCTTTGATTTTTTGTGTTCACGGAGATGTTGCACTGATGAGTTAGGAGGCCTTCATGCGGACTGAACAAATTATTTGTCTAAATCACGACGGAAGTAAGGGCGAGGATTGTGGCCACGAAATATCGATTTAAGCCCCCCAGTGGAAATCTTTCCACTGACCGTTTCAAGGCGGTTCTTCTGTGGCGATTTATTTATGTTGTTGTTTGTTACTTACTGTGTGTATCACTTGTGTCTTTTAATTTTGGATGGCCATATGGCCATTTTGTGGGAAAGTAACTGTCCTTATGGCCTTCCTTTGTTTAGGTTTCCATTATGGTCTGGTCGCTTAATGTTTGTATTTCTTTCCCTTTGGTGTCTTTGGTGGGTGGAGTAAGTTAATTGTATCAATTCCTGATCTTTGTTTTACTTCTACTTTTAATGTCCCCGTCAACACTGTAAAGGTCATTTTGGAGACGTTGCTTCCAATTTTGTGGGACTTTTACCCGACATTAAGATGAAATGACAACTGTTTGCCGAACCCAATGCATCATTCCAGATTCTATTCATAACCCTCTTACACAACACTGACCTCGGAAATAATTTTCTATAAATAACTGTTACCTGGATTTCATATAAGTCAGTGATGTCTCCAAAATGACCTTTACAGTGTTGGAGATGTTGCTTCCAATTTTGTGGGACATTTACCCGGCATTGAGATGAAATGATATCTCAAGTCCTGCCGCCCAATGAAACCAATAGGGTTTATATGCATGTACGGGCCAACTCGCACCGCTTTGCCTGGGTAGGCTTAGATCCTCTAAGCGGTTTACCAGTACTCGTGTGCGGGTCGGTTTCAGCTCTATGGCTGAGGACAACAGGAATATATTCAGAATTTTTGTGACCCCTAAGTAAAGGGTGAGGCACAACACTTCCAGAGGGGTCAAAAGTCATTTTCTATATAGTCATGTTGGATATCATATTGAATTTAATGACGAGTAGAATACAGTTGTGAGAAAATTTAGCTGGGGGTCACCTAATGTCAAAAAGCAGAATTGTGGGTCATTTTTTCGATTGTCACGCAATTCCTCCTGGGCTTTTTGAGCTAGAATCTTGAAAATGTCACCGGTAACAGTACCATGGATGAGAACTAGAGGAACGTTTTCAGAATTTTGGTGTTACCCTCCTGGGGCGAGGCCAGTGGGTTGAGGCAGAGTTCTCGTTTGGAGTATTTTACTCCAACTTTTCATCTTTTTGGAAAGTCTCAATAGAAAAGTACGGTAAATCTCTTAACTATTTTTGTTTAACAGCATTTTTACTCAAATTTTCAAAATTTTTGAGCCCCGTGGATTAACAATCCATCTTTACAAACATATATAGTCATGTTGCTTTACAAATCGGAGGTAATGAAGAGTAGAATACGGTGATGCCGAACATTTTTGCCCCTGGGGCAAGTCTGGGGTCACCAGGGGTCAAAAGGTAGGATTTAGGGTCCTTTTTCTCTATTGTCATGCAACTCATCCTAGACTTTGTGAGCTAGAATCTTGAAACTGTCACCGGTAATAGCCCTATGGATGAGGACTGGAGGAACGTATTTGGAATTTTGAAGTGACCACAAAAATCTTTTTTGAACAAACACAGTCATGTTGTATATCAAATCAAAGGTAATGAAGAGTAGAATACAATGGTGCGAACATGTTGCCGCTAAGGCATTTCTGGTTTATTTTATCATTGTTTGTCTTTGCATGTATATACTGCTAATTTACTTTTATATTTTCGAAAGCGTTTTGGCCATTTTGGGAGATAAACAACTGTCATTTTGGCTTTCTGCTTGTAATGGTTAACTTTTATTTATAGTGAAGTTGCTTTCATTGCATGGCATTTGGTTTTACCAAGCTCACAGGGCTTGTCCCATTGTGAAAATAGTACATTTTTTTACAAAATAAATGAATAAATGTGTTTGAATGGGGACAACTGTTTTGAAAAGTTTAATTTTGGGAGGTGAATTTTTTTTTAACAGTCATAAATTCTGTTTCGCTGCTGTGCTGGTACATCCCTGTACTCGTATATCGAAAATTCAAACAGCAAACGAAGATTTACATCTTACTTCCCTGTATATCGAAAATTCAGACAGCAAACCGAAGATTTACATGTAACTTCCCTGTATATTGAAAATTCAGACAGCAAACCGAAGATTTACATCTTACTTCCCTGTATATCGAAAATTCAGACAGCAAACCGAAGATTTACATGTAACTTCCATGTATATTGAAAATTCAGACAGCAAACCGAAGATTTCCATCTTAATTCCCTGTATATCAAAAATTCAGACAGCAAACCGAAGATTTACATCTTAATTCCCTGTATATCGAAAATTCAGACAGCAAACCGAAGATTTACATCTTAATTCCCTGTATATCAAAAATTCAGACAACAAACCGAAGATTTACATCTTAATTCCCTGTATATCGAAAATTCAGACAGCAAACCGAAGATTTACATCTTAATTCCCTGTATATCAAAAATTCAGACAACAAACAGAAGATTTACATCTTAATTACATCTGTCACACTAAATTCAGAAAAAGTTATACAAGCTTTCATATATACATTATTTTTAAACACGTTATGGTACTCATTAGAAGCGCCTCACTGAGGTGCTTCTAATGAAAACCCACAACATATATTTTCTTGCAGAAATAATAAAATATCAATACAATTCAGATAAAACAAGCACCTTATCTGGAGCCATTAGCGTGTTCATATGTAGTGCTACATACCTTTATGACCTTTATAGCACCCAACAGAACAGCTGTAAAAGATAAAAATTCAAAACTTACGAACCAGCTTATCAGAATAGGATACTTATTGCATAGGTGATAAGGAAATCCTTGGTTTTATCCATGGTTAGAATGTCTTACCTAGGGATAGGATAAAAATCGAGAATTTTCATATCATTACGCAAACACGCCTATACAAATACATTGCCACCTTTATCGCAGAAAAAATGAAAATTTTAGGATGAAAAATTGTAATATTTTTCTTATTTCTGCTCAAAATATAGATTGTGGCACTCGTTAGAACCGCCTCATCTAGGCGGTTCTAACACGTACACAATATCTATATTTTAGAGCAGAAATAAGAAAAATAAGGTATACCCCCGGAAACTCCAGTTTTACTATATAAAGGTGGGGTTCAAGGTGGTCAAAATTATATAGGCGTGTTTTTGTGATGGTTTGATGCGTACTGGTTGTACCGGTTGAATAGGATGTTTCATTAGGTTTGACGTCGCTACACATACAAGAGACATTATAAACACTGTATTATTGTCATCAAAATATGGCCAACGACGACAATCAAATTGACAGCATTATAAACCAGATGTGTTTGTGAAACACGAACATGTCCCTGGGCATGGTCATTTTTTTTTTCAAAGTTGGTCACAGTTCAAGGTCAATGTCACAGGTCAAGACTGTGTTTGAGTGGGAAGCCCTTGACACAAAAAATTAAGGAACCTAAATGTCAAATATGAAGGCTCTATCTTAAACGGTTCAAAAGTTATGAACAATATTATTTTCTTTTAAGTAGGTCATACGTCAAGACCACAAGTCAAAAGTTTTTGCATGAATCTAAAGCTCTTGTCACAAGGAATCTACATGCCAAATATGAAGGCTCTATCTTAAAAGGTTCAAAAGTTATGAACAATTTTATTTTTTCTTTTAAGGAGGTCAAAGGTCAAGGTCATGGTCAAAACATTTTGTAGGAATGTAAAGCTCTTATCACAGGGAACCTACATGCCAAATATGAATGCTCTATCCCAAATGGTTCATAAGTTATGACTAAAAAGTTATTGTTTCTTTTAAGTAGGTCAAAGGTCAAGGTCACAGATCAAAACTTTTGGCATGAATGTAAAGCTCTTGTCACAAGGAACCTACATGCAAAATATGTAGGCTCTATCTCAAACGGTTCAAAAGTTATGACCAAAATGTTATTTTTACATTTTAAGTAGGTCAAAGGTCAAGGTCATAGGTCAACATTATTTGCATGAATGTTAAGCTCTTGTCACAAAGAACGTACATGACACATATAAATGCTCTTACTCAAACGGTTAAAAAGTTATGACCAATGTTAAAGTTGTCCATGTACAAACCAACAAACTAACACACAAACAAACAGACAGGGCAAAAAACAATATGTCCCAACTATTGCTACCGGGGATATAAAAATCCACTCTCAGAAATGAAAGGTATGCAAGAAAAAGAATCTCATATGGCAAACCTCATGATGCCAGAAAGTGACCCTCGTGACCAATTTTTCTATCCACCCCTAACACCCATGTAAGATTTTAACCCATTTTGTACTGGAAACAGGCACAGAATGCAGCATTTGCTCAGGGCCTGCACTGTTTGCAAAATTTTCAGCCAACTTCAAAAAAGCTTTTAAAGAAAACACAACCTGACACCCCTAAATTTCGAAATGAACTCCTGCCACATATAAGGCGGAAGATCCCATTTGGTACAAAAAGGGTCAATACTTTTGTATAGGGGACTAGCAAAGGGCTGCTGAGTCTGCATAAATCTATAACCACATATATCGCCAGAGCTTTTGTTGCTCACAGACATGTAGAGGAGACCTTGGGAAAGCCTTACGGAGTTCATTTTAAATCATTCTGCTTAAGCTGGCGCTAGGGGGCGTGGCCTGTGTTGCACATTTCATTACCGGTCATGAACAGACTCATTAAAACCCGAGTCTGCTATTTTCATTTATTTGGTGTATTCTTTGCTTCCAAAGGATCTAACAGACAAGAATTCATAAATCTATCCCTATTAAGGGGAATGGGAACACCTGGCAGATTTTTCCACCATTTTTCAAAGGGAGCCAACTTTCGGGACTTACTGTACACTTTTCTATAAGCCCACTGAAAAATGGTCTACCCTTAAAGGAAAGAATTTAATCCTCAGGAGCAAATTCTTCCCTTTAAGAGTTGACCCCTATTGACATTTCCATGAGTTGCCTCCCCTGAAGGTTTCTCAATGCCCCTTAATCATTGCCTATACTTATCAGATAGATGAGGTTTAACGTTCCCCTAAACACTTTATAGGTCATGGTGAAGACGTTGCTTCTAATTTTGTGGGATGAAATGATTTATGAAGCCCAATCGCCCAATGAAACAGGAAGTTTTTATATGCTTGAATGGTCTGACTCACACCACTTTGCCTGGGCAGGCTTAGACCCTCTTAGCGGTTGACTAGTACTTCTGTGAGGTCAGTTAAAGCTCTGCGTGGAAGCATCATGAAGCCCAATCTATTTCTGCAAGCCCCGATGGGCAGGGACCAGTAAATTCTCAGGCCTGCCTGTGCATAAGCTTTGTCTTGCCCAAGCTTTTTTTCTTCACAGACATTGTTTGTTTGTTTAGGTCATTTTGGAGGCATTGCTTCCAATATTTTGGAATTTTATCCGACATTGAGATGAAATGACATCTCACTGCCTGCCGCCCAAATGAAAACAATAGGGTTTATATGCTTGGCGGACAGACCTGCACCACTTTGCCTGGATAAGCTTAGACCTAAGTGGTTTACCAGTACCCATGTGTGGTCAGTGTCAGCTCTGCATGGAAGTATCATGCAGCCCATTCTATTTCTCCAAGCCCCGATGGGCGGGGGCGAATTCTTCACAGACATACAGACAAGACTCATGCAAGAAGTCTAAAATCTAGTCCTATAAGTTGGATGTCAGAAATCTGTCCAACATTGGCACTCATCTGTCTCACATGGGTCACCTCATGGAACAGCTCACTCACATCTTTACAAGAAGACACCCGTGCAACAGTGCATTCATCCATATCTCCAAAATGGTTATTTTTCTGTGACTATTTTGTTATTTATACTGCAAACATAGGCGGTTCTAACGATTAACCACAGCCTACATCTTAGAGCAGAAATAAAGACAAGAATTCTGCCGAAGGCTATGTTGCACCCCTGGGGCACAAAGTCACCAAACCATGAAATCTAGGTCAAGGTCAAACATTGATGCTTCCATAAAAGTTGCCATTCCTAGATGCAAGCTTGTACTAAGTATCATTAATGAAGCTCTTAAAAATCTTGAGAAATGAACTTAAACATTAGGTTGAACATGAGGGTTGATGCAGAGTTCACTAAGTCAGTAAACCATGAAATTTAGGTCAAGGTCAAATATGGATGCTTGCATTATATTTGTCATCCCTAGATACAAGTACATGTATGTACTAAGTATCAATAATAAAGCTCTTATAGTTCTTTTGAAATAAACTTGACCATTGGGATGAACGCTAAGGTGGTCGCAATATGAACCATAAAATGTAGGTCAAGGTCAAATATGGATGCTTGCATTAAAAATTGTCATCCTTAGATACAAGTTTGTGCCAAGTATCATTAATAACGCTCTTATACTTGTTGAGAAATAAACTTGACCACAGGGTGAACGCTAGGGTGGTTGAAATATTTTACAAAGTCAGTGAACCATGAAGTGTAGGTCAAGGTCAAATATGGATGCTTGCATTTAAGCTGCCATCCCCAGATACAAGTTTGTGCCAAGTATCATTAATGAAGGTCTTATAGTTCTTGAGAGATTAACTTGACCATAAGCATCCTATGGGACCCCTGCTACAAACATCTGAGGGTCCCAGGCAGGTTTTGGGGTCAAAAACGCCCAAAATGGAAGTCTGTGGAAAACCCTGCAATGAATGGTAATGGCAAACAGTAACAGCAAATGTACCAAATGGAATCTTCCTCCTCATATATAGCAGGAGTCCATTTCAAAATTTAGGGGTGTCAGGTTGTGTTTTCTTCAAAATTTATTTGAAAAATGACTGAACTTTGGGCAAACAGTGGATGCCCAGCATCATCTGATCTGGGCCTGCACTGTTTGCCAGGGTACACATTTTTGTGGTTTCTGTTACAAACTGGGCTCCATCATACAAATGATACAAGCCACAGAGGAACATGTAAGAGGAAGCATCAGTGACAACCCACACGAAAACACATATTGCAGCTACATGTGACCTACTTTATCATAACTTTTGAACCATATGAGATAGAGCCTTCATATTTGGCATGTAGGTTTCTTGTGACAAGGGCTTCCCACTCATATATGAAGGCTCTATCTCATATGGTTCAAAAGTTATGATAAAGTAGGTCACAGGTCAAGGTCACAGGTCAGATTTTTATTTGAGTGGGAAGCCCTAGTCACAAGGAACATACAAGCCAAATATGAAGGCTCTATCTCATATGGTCCAAACGTTATGATAAAGTAGGTCACAGGTCAAATTTTATATGAGTGGGAAGCCCTTGTCACAAGAAACCTGAACATGAAGGCTCTATCTCAAACAGTTCAAAGGTTATGACAAAATAACCTACTGATGGCTTTTTGATTTGACATGACCCATATTCGAACTTAACTTCCAAGATATTGTCCAGATGATCATTCTGAGCAAGTTTTATGATGATTGAGCAACTGTGGATTCTTACAGTGTTCAAAACGTTTTCTATGATTTGACCTGCTGACCTACTTTTTGACCCGACATGACCAATATTCGAACTTGACCCAGATATTGTCAAGATAATCATTCTTAGCAAGTTTGATGATGATCAGACTAAAACAGGGGCATCTACTGTGTTGACAAGGTTTTTCTATGATCTGACCTACTGACCTACTTTATGACCCAACATGACCCATATTCGAACTTGACAGATATTGTTAAGATGATCATTCTGAGCAAGTGTGATGATAATCGGTCCAAAACTGTGGCCTCTAGTGTGTTCACCAGGTTTTTCTATGATTTGTCGTACTGACCTACTTTTTGACCCAACATGACCCATATTCGAAAATGACCAAAATATTGTGAAGATGATCATACTGTACAAGTTTGATGATGATCGGGCCAAAACTGTGGCCTCTTGTGTGTTCACAAGGTTTTTCAATGATTTAACCTACTGACCCACTGTTTGACCTGACATGACCCATATTCGAACTTGACCGAGATATTGTCAGGACTATCATTCTGGGAAAGTTTGATGATGAACTAACCAAAACATGTGACTAGTGTGTTCACAAGGTTTTTCTATGATTTGACCTACAGACCTTATTTTTGACCCGACATGACCCATATTCGAACTTGACAGAGACATCGACAAGGTGATCATTCTGGGCAAGTTTGATGATGTTTGGAAGAAAACTGTGGCTTCTAGTGTATTCACAAGGTTTTTCTATGATTTGACCTACTGACCTACTTTGTGACATGATATGACCCATATTCGAACTTGACCGAGATATTATAGTTTAAGATGATTATTCTGAGCAAGTTTGATGATGCTCGGACCAAACCTGTGGCCTCTAGTGTGTTCATAAGGTTTTTCTATGATTTTACCTACTGACCTACCTTTTGACCCAACATGATCCATATTCGAAATTGAGCAAGATATTTTCAAGATGATCATTCTGGACAAGTTTCATGATTATAGGACCAAACTGTGGCCTCTAGAGTGCTCACAAGGTTTTTCTATAATTTGACCTACTGACCTACTTTTGGACCCGACATGACCCATATATGAATATGACCGAGATACATGTATTATCAAGATGATCATTCTGGGCAAGAATGATGATGATTGGACCAAAACTGTGGCCTCTAGTGTATTCACACAGTTTTTCTATGATTTGACCTACTGACCTACTTTGTGACCCGACAGGCCCATATTTGAACATGACCAAGATATTGTCGAGATGATCATTCTGTGCAAGTTTTATAATAGGACAAAACATGTGGCCTCTAGTGTGTTCACAAGATTTGTCTATAATTTAATCTTGTGACCTACTTTTTGACCCGACATGACCAATATTCGATCTTGACCGAGATATTGTCGAGACGATCATTCTGAGCACGTTTGATCACAATCGGACCAAAAATGTGGCCTCAGAGTGTTCACAAGTTTTTTCAATGATTTGACCTACTGACCTACTTTTTGACCCGGCATGACTCAAATTCGAACTTGACCGAGATATTGTCAGGATGATTATTCTGAGCAAGTTTGATGATAATCCGACCAAAACTCTGGCCACTAGTGTGTTCACAAGGTTTTTCTATAATTTGACTTACTGACCTACTTTTGGACCCGACATGACCCATATTCGAACTTGACCGAGCTATTGTCAAGATGATCATTCGGAATAAGTTTGATGACGATCGGATCAAAACCTGTGGCCTCCAGTGTGTTCACAAGGTTTTTCTATGATTTGACCTACTGACCTACTTTTTGACCTGACATGACCCATATTCGAACTTGACCGAGATATTGTCATGAGGATCATTCTGATTAAGTCTGATGATGATTGGCCCAAAACTGTGACCTCTAGTGTGTTCACAAGAAAAGTTTATGCACAGACAATTAATGACGGACGACGACGCCGGACATCCCATGGTAACAAAAGCTCACCATGACCTTCGGTCAGGTGAGCTAAAAATCTAAAAGCCGGAAAACAAGAAAAAAAATCAACCTTTAAAATCCTGAAATCCTGCAAATGCCTGAAAATTATGAGGCCTGGTGCATGTGAACCTACTATATAAAGCATTCTTTAAAAATGTATTATCGATCTACTCTTAATTTGTACTTCTTGTTCTTGTTGAGCAACATTTATGATACCACAGGAGCTTAATATTCTGTCAAAAAATACATCTCAAAATAGCCCAAATACATGTACATGTATCTGTATGAATTGAATTAAGGTTTTACATCCCTGTCAACCCTATCTAGTATCTAGGTCACTTTGGAGACAATGCTTCCAATTTCGTGGGACTTTACCAAACAATTGAGATGAAATGACATATCAAGCCCTGTCGCCCAAACAAACGTTATATGTAGGGACGGTCCAACTCACACCACTTTGCCAGGGCAGGCTTAGAAATAAATTATTGGTTTAGACTCATATTCTAGACCGGTTTTTAATTATTTGGACCCCATTTTGATTTATATCAGTCTTTGAATCGACTGCCTGTTTGAAATTCGCAAATTTGCAGTATGTTACCTCTGGCTTTCCTTGCCGGATCATTACAAGGTCACTGATGAGGCTTTATTAGCCGAAACTACGTAGTATGACCCATCTTCTTTCTTATGAATGTTTTCATTGCTCTTAAAGGAACTCATTTTTTATTTTTATTTGCCTTCACTGCAGCTGGTGTTGTGCCGTGTGGCGGCCGTAAAACGTCTCCCCGTACATCAACCATAGTGCAGTTTATATTTTACTTTTGGTCCTTTGAGATCAGCGTGAATATTCTGAGAAATCAGAAATAAATTATTGGTTTAGACTCATATTCTAGACCGGTTTTTAATTATTTGGACCCCATTTTGATTTATATCAGTCTTTGAATCGACTGCCTGTTTGAAATTCGCAAATTTGCAGTATGTTACCTCTGGCTTTCCTTGCCGGATCATTACAAGGTCACTGATGAGGCTTTATTAGCCGAAACTACGTAGTATGACCCATCTTCTTTCTTATGAATGTTTTCATTGCTCTTAAAGGAACTCATTTTTTATTTTTATTTACACCCTCTAAGCAGTTTACAAGTACTCATTTACGGTCGGTTTCAGCTCTGTGTCGAAGCATCATGCAGCCCAATCTAATTCTCCAAGCCCTAATGGGCGGGGGCTTACTATAACCCTACATGTATAATTTTATGTAGCGGGCCGGATAATCAATTTAGGTTATTTTGACATGTACTTCTGACAGAATTTCAAGCTCCTGAAATGATACTTACTACACAATTTGACACTTCGGACATCTGTACTTCACTTTTTCTTTTTCACAAACTTCACATATTTGGTCTTTAATCATCTTGCCTATAGAATAGATAAACCCATTGTATGCGGGAAACCCCTAAAGGGGTACCTTGGCAAACAGTGCAGGCCCAGATCAGATGCCGCAGAATGCGGCGTCTGATCAGAGCCTGCACTATTTGCTAACAGAATTTTCCATCAAAATAGAATAAAGGCGAAAATATAGAACTCTGGCACCCCTTATATGACAAATGGACTTGTCCAACATATAGCAATGGAAGAGTCCACCAGTATACAAAGGATTTATCAAACACATAACACCGAAATTGGGGAAATGGTCATTAATGGAAAACTAGAGCTGTCAGTAAAACTGACTAGGACCCCGCAGCACTATCACAGGAGTTGCAATTTTTTTATGTTGAAAAACTGGAAAGAACAAGGAAAATATTTTGAACATGATTATGTACATGGTTTTAGAACTATGACAGATGTTAAAGTTTTTAAGTCGATAAAGGGGCTTAAGTCATAATTTATTAAAGCTAGAGTTGTTGTCCTTGCTTCACATGTGTGTATTATCATTCTCAATAAGTACAGCAAATTTCATTCACATATATATAACGGTTTTGAAATTATGACGAAAAAAAAAATACAAGAGCACCGCATGTGGGTGCCAACGCTCGGCTGCAGTTTCTTTTAGTTAAACAAAATTTCTAAGACGAAAAAGGGGCATAACTGTGCCAAAAATATTTTGAGGGTTACCTTACCTATTGGTATGAGTTCCCCTTTTTATAATGAACAACTAGTCCGAGTTTCAAGTAAATATGTTCAGTAATGACAGAGATATTACAAAATGTCCATGTTTTTGCAAAAATTCTAAGTCGAAAAAGGGGCATAACTGTGCCAAAAATATTTTGAGGGTTACCTCACCTATTGGTATGAGTTCCCCTTTTTTTTAACGAACAACTAGTCCGAGTTTCAAGTAAATATGTTCAGTAATGACAGAGATATTACAAAATGTCCAAGTTTTTGCAAAATTTCTAAGTCGAAAAAAGGGCATAACTGTGCCAAAAATATTTTCAGGGTTACCTCACCTATTGATATGAGTTCCCCTTTTCATAATGAACAACTAGTCCGAGTTTCAAATAAATATGTTCAGTAATGACAGAGATATTACAAAATGTCCAAGTTTTTGCACGACGCAGGGCAGACGACTACGCAGACTATGACAATACCTCGTCGTTATCTATGAAAACAGCCGAGCTAAAAATGATGAAAATTTGAATTTAACAAAGGGCCATAATCCTGACAATTTTGTGGCTACAGTAACATTAGTATAAAACTGTGTATTGCTGATGTGATCTTAAATGTATGTTTAAAGTTTGCAGTTGATGTGTTTTACTGTTTGCAAGTTATTAAGAAATATATGAACAAGAGCACCGCATGCTCGTGCCAACGCTCGACTGCAGCCCCTTTTCATAATGAACAACTAGTCCAAGTTTCAAGTAAATATGTTCAGTAATGACAGAGATATTACAAAATGTCCAAGTTTTTGCACAACGACGATGCAGACGAAAATGTCCAAGGTTTTGCACAATGACGACGCCAGAGCTATGACAATATCGGAAACAGCCGAGCTAAAAATGTGGATGGACAGACAGATGGATAAAGGGGCATAAGTCAAAATATATTAAGGCTAGAGTTGTTGGCCTTTTCTGTTGTGACCTTATGTTTAAAGTTTGAAGTTGATATCTTTGACGGTTTTTGAAGTTATACAGAAAAAAAAAACACAAAAAAATGTGGATGGACAGATGGATGGACAGACAGGGTGACTACTATAGGGCACCAACACCTAACAAGCTTAATCCTTGTAAATCCCAGATAAATCTCTCAATTAACATATTTATCCTAAGTATTCTGACACTAGAATTCCTTACCATACACATTCTTCATCTCAGGCCATCCTTAAAAACATTTTTGTTTGCTGTGCTCCTACCCATCATATGAGTGAGTGAGTGTTTGAGTTTTACGTCCCACCAACAGCTAAGGTCATACACAGACGGGACCTCGGTTTTAAAGACTCATTCGAAAGTCTGGAGAAGCCTGGGAAGATCCTGCGATCCCTGGTTTACAAGGCAAGTAGCGTAACCACTGCACCACTGAGGCTTCTACCCATCATATGTGAGGTGGGTAAGAAGGTAGGTCTTTTTTTTAGATCTGAAAAGATATTTGACCCTTAAAGCACCATACAACAACCGAAACATCATTTCAAACACTTATTTTCTATTTTTTCTGAGAAAATCAGGCTTGGAAAATTTCATTTCAGGCAGACCATTGATTTTTCAGAGAAAATCAGGCTTGACATTTCATTTGAATGGTCTGCTAGTGGTCTGCCTAGCAGACCATTCAAATGAAATGTCAAGCCTGATTTTCAGGCTTGAAAAAAAAAACAGCAAAAAAAACCAAGAATGTCATCTTCTTGAAATTTGGCTGAGTGTGCTAAATTTGAGTTATCAGGATTTCAAAAAAAAAAATCTTTTCCTCAGAATGGTAATAAAATTTTTTGGGTAGGGGCAATCTGTGTGGGTAGGTAGGAGCACAGCAAACAAAGAATTTTTTAAGAATGGCCTCAGTGATGTGTCTAGATATAGCTGGATGATGGGTGGTAAACAGTGTAGACCCTGATCAGATGATGCATTTAGTGGCATCTCATCTGGGTCTACACTGTTTTTATTCAGGCCTGTCTATCCGAATACTAAGTAAATATGGCATGTTAACATTTAACAGCTGGATAAGGTTGTTAAAAGCAATGTTTACTAATGGTCAGGAAGTTTCATTTGAATATATATAGCTGTTTTGAAATAAAGATGAAAAAGTAGCAAAATTATCAAGTTTTTCTCAGGGCTATAACTCTGACAGTATTGCAGCTAGAGTAATATAACTTGCCATGAAATTGTGTAATGATTGATATTTTGATGATGTGACTCTGCTTCTCTAGGTTTAGATTACGGGCCCAGCCCATTGGGGCTTGAAGAAATAGATGGACTGCATTATGCTTCCACGCAGAGCTGAAACCAACCGCACATGAATACTGGTAAACCACTTAGAGGTTCTAAGCATGCCCAGGAAAAGTGGTGCGAGTTGGACCGCCCATGCATATAAACCTTATTGGTTTCATTGTGCGGCAGGGCTTGAGATGTTATTTCATCTCAATGTCGGGTAAAAGTCCCACAAAATTGGAAGCAACATCTCCAATATGACCTATACAGTGTTGACGGGGACGTTAAATCCAAATCAAACAAACAAAATTCTCTAGGTTTAGACGACTCAAGTTACATACAGTTTATTCCGCCAATGTTTCAGTCACATAACATCCATTTCATTAGAAAAAAAAATATTTAAGTAACTGGTCACATAAAAACTAGACAAAGTGCCCAGTGGAGCACATATACCTCCGGCCAGTGCCATCGCCTCAGCTGAAAATAGCAATGTCAAAAGTGATGACAATGTTTCTCTAAAAAATAGCCATTGTGACCTTGACTTGAGGCCATGACCTTGAAAGTAGATCTTGCTCGAGATATAATCATAAACATCTCTTGTGTGAAGTTATGTTAAAATCTGTTAATAAATGTAGGCGGTAGAGCGATGACAAAGTGTTTCTAAAAATAGCCACAGTGACCTTGACCTTGAGGCCATGACCTTGAAAGTCAAAGCATAAGAAACATTTGTGTGAAGTTCTATTGAAATCCATCAATAAATGTAGGCGCTAGAGCAATGACAAAGTTTTTCTAAAAATAGCCACAGTGACCTTGACGTTGAAAGTCGAAATCGCTGGAGATATTGTCTTAAGGAGTATTTGTGTGAAGTTAAATTGAAATCAGTGAAGAAATGTAAGCGCTAGAGCGATGACAAAGTTTTTCCAAAAAAAGCCACGGTGACCTTGACCTTGAAAGTGGAACTCGCTCGATTTACTGTCATAAGGAACATTTGTGTACAGTTATATTGAAATCGGTGAAGAAATGTAGGCGCTAGAGCGATGACAAAGTTTTTTCTAAAAATAGCAACAGTGACCTTGACAGTGAGGTCACGACCTTGAAACTCGAACTCGCTCGAGATATTGTCATAAGTAACATTTGTGTGAAGGTATATTGAAATTGGTGAAGAAATAAAGGCACTAGAGTGATGACGTTTTAATAAAAATAGCCACAGTGACCTTGACCTTCAGGTCATGAGCATGAAAGTCGAACTCGCTAGAGATATTGTCAAAGGAACATTTGTGTGAAGTTATATTGAAATTGGTGAAGAAATGTAGGCGCTAGAGCGATGACAAAGACAAAGTTTTTTCTAAAAAATAGCCACAGTGACCTTGACAGTCGAACTCGCTCGAGATATTGCCACAAGTAACATTTGTGTTAAGTTATATTGAAATTGGTGAAGAAATAAAGGCACTAGAGCGATGACAACGTTTTTTCTAAAAATAACCACAGTGACTTTGACCTTGAGGTCATGAGCATGAACGTCAAACTTACTCGAGATAGTGTCATAAGGAACATTTGTGTAAAGTTATACAGAAATTGTTGAAGAAATGTAGGCGCTAGAGCAAGACAAAGTTTTTCAAGAAATAGCCACAGTGACCTTGACCTTGAGGTCACCACCGTGAAAGTTGAACTCAGTCGAGGTATTGTCATAAGGAACATTTGTGTCACGTTATGTTGAAATCAGTGAAGAAATGTAGGCACTAGACCAATGCGTTTTTCTAAAAATAGCCAGTGACCTTGACCTTGAGGTCATGACCTTGAAAGTCGAACTCGCCCATCCTATTATTGTGCTTTATATTTGTTTGAAGTTTCATGAAATTATCTCAAACGGTTTGAAAGTTACAGAGCTGACAAGTTTTTCTAAAAATAGCCACAGTGACCTTGACCTTGAGGTCATGACCTTGAAAGTCGAATTCGCCCATCCTATCATTGTGCTTTACATTAGTTTGAAGTTTCATGAAATGATCTCAAACGGTTTGAAAGTTGCAGAGCGGACACAAGTGTATGGTAAAAATTGCAAGTTATGACATTCAAAGGGCAATAACTCTGAAAGTAGAAGAGCAAGAGTTACGGTTCATGTGTTCTGCACGTCTTCCCATGGTGTTTAACATTTATGTGAAGTTTCATGAAAATATGTCAAACATTTTAAAAGTTATGGAGCGGACACGAAAATGCAAGTTATAACATTCAAAGGGCAATAACTCTGAAAGTAGAAAAGCAAGAGTTACGTTTCATGTGTTCTGCACGTAGTCTCATGGTGTTTAACATTTATGTGAAGTTTCATGAAAACATGTCAAGCGGTTTAAAAGTTATGGAGCGGACACGAAAATGTTAACAGACACACACACACAGAAAATACGAACAATATATATACCCCCATGGCATACTCCGTATGCCGGGGGTATAATAAAAGCTGCAAACACTGCATGATGCACTGCCACTACAATTACATTTAGCAAGTTCCATGTCACAGTCAAAAAGGATTTCAAAATATGGATGCATTACTCTTTCCCTTAATAAAGTTGACAGGAATACATGACTGAGATGACTTTTTTCAATGTTCAAAGAGCCATGGCTCCAAAAGAAAGTAAACCTGAAATGAAATACAATTCTCATTTTCAGTTTTTGGGAGCCTGTGCCCTTTAAAATGAAGTCAAGGTTTTCAAAATCTAATCAAATCTTTGGTGGATTGCAATGATATATTGTACCAAGATAAATCACATTTCATTGCTGTGTTCATGAGATTGTGTGCAGACAAGCCATCTTTGGCACAGAACTGACAGTTTTATTGGGCCTGTGCCCTTGAAAATAAGGTCAAGGTCATCAAGCTGTTTTCCCTCATCCTAGTCATGTAACCATGCAAGTTTGGTCAGAATCAATCATTAGGTTCAGGAGATATAGTGCTTCAAAAAGCCTACATGGTAGAAATGGCTATGGTAAATGTTCAAGGTGTTCCGCAGGTTGTCTCAAGGTGCTCTACATATCTGTGAAGTTTCGTGAAAATATCTTGAATGGTATCAGAGTTATGGAGCGGACACGAACCTGATAGCAACAGCTATATTCAAAGTTCAAAGGGCAATAACTCAAAAAGTAGGAAAATCAGAGTCCAATGGGCCACTATGTTCACCAGAGGTCATTAGGCTTATACCAAATACAGGCATGACGCCCGTCTTGGTCATGTGACAACAATCCCATGAACAAACTTTTTCATTGCCACATCCCATAGAGGCTTTTCATGTAATTTGATTTCAATCAGCATAGCAGTTTTAGTGGAGAAGATAAAAATACTGAATCTGAGCCATCCAAGACAAACGTAAGTATTGACCTTGACCTTTGGAACTGATTAACTTCCATTCAGCTGATTGCAAATAATATTTCTGATGTGACAGGCTACCATGCAATCAGTAAAATCCACTATCTTGCCTTTTTCCATGCAAATGTCTGAGTGACCAAATTTGACCTTGATGTAATACAGGTCAAGGTCAACCAAAGGTCATCATTTGAACATATTTGGTAGGGCCCAAGTCCCCGATGCTACACATCAAATTTATTTCAAGGTCATCGGCCATTTGGTTCCTGAGAAAATTTTAAAGTTTTTCACCATATATGAGCATGATGGCCATATTGGTCATGTGACCCAGAAGGTATAAAACTGAATCTGAGGCATCCAGGACAAAAGTCAGTAAATGACCTCGACCTTAGGAATCGATACATTTGGATTCAGCTGATAGCAGATATCATTTCTGATGCCACAAGCTACCATGCAATAAAAATGCCATGCAATAAAAAATCCTCTGTTTTGCTTTTTACTATACAAATGTCTAAGTGACCAAATTAGACATTGCCGTAAAACAGATCAAGGTCAACCGAAGGTCATCATTTGAACATACTTAAAAGGGCCCAAGTCTCTGATGGTGCAAACCAAGTTTCAAAGTCATCGGCCGTTTGGTTCCTGAGAAGAGGATTTTTAAAGGTTTTTACCATAGATAGGCATGGCAGCCATATTGGTCATGTGACCCAGTCCTTATGAACAAATTTTCATTCCCCCTTCTCATCGTCTCTGGTTTGGCCCATCGGAGTCTAACTGTTGGTTTTCTTTTGCTCCGGCATTTCAGTTGTTTCTTGCTGTCGAGTCCTCACCGTTGTTACATCTCTGTGGTTGTTTGATTCTTTGTGTTCACAGAGATGTGGCACTGATGAGTTAGGAGGCCTTCATGCGGACTGAACAAATTATTTGTCTAAATCGCAACGTAAGTGAGGGCGGGGATTGTGGCCATGTAAAATCGATTTAAGCCCCCCCAGTGGAATTTGTTTCACTGACCATTCCAAGGCGGTTCTTCTGTCGTGGTTTATTTTTGTTATGGTTTGTCTTTGAGTGTTTATATCGCTAATATTATTTTGTTTTGGATAGCAAATTGGCCATTTTGTGGGAAAGTAACTGTCCTTTTTGCTTTCTGCTATTGGTGTTTCCATTAGGGTTTGTTGTTTCATGTTTGTGTTTCTTTCACTTTGGTGTCTCTGATGGGAGCTGTGGGTTAATTGTATCGATTCCTGATCATTGCCTTCACTTGAGTGTATGTACACCTGTGAGTAATGGTCAGTTGTGACCTATCTCAGCAATAGAGGATAGATAGTTAGTCACGCAAACAAGTCCTTGGTTAAGTACAGATGGTATTCGTGGGGGCATACTTTACATTTCTAGCAAAATAAGGGGAGTCATTGACATCATTCCCCAATGGTATTTTCACCATTTTGGCAGTATTTTCTGTGTGTCCCAAACTGAGGTCATTAATTTTGCAACTTGTTGTCAGACCAAAACAACGGATATCGAAACAGGCAGTCGTGTGAAAGACCGCTTACACTGACCAAAGTCCAAGACTTTGCAACAGGAATAGATGAAGACCAACAGTTATACACCGTCACTCTTAACTTTAGCAAGGTGTTTGACAAAGTACTACATGAATAACTTGAGCACTGTCAAGTCCAGATATGACAAAATATAAAGCATCCTCTTACAGGGGTACGTTTACTAACCGGAATGGACCCAATAACCGGAATGGACCTGGAATAACCGGAACGGACCTTTATTTTAGTCATAAGTTAGAGAATTATATGTCTTTGGTCATATGTATTCTGATATTAAGTGTAGGTTGAGTTTTAGAAGTATGCTAGCCGCTTTAGGAAATACTGGATTTTACCCTGGAATAGTCTTGGCCTAGTCCGGTGATCCTGGCCAGATAAAAATTGAGTAATCTTACATGCCTACCATCTAAATGACTTCCAGAATCCCGGAGAGTGTATGCAAGAAAAAGATTCTTTCATTGTTTGGGGACTAGACAGAAAAAATATGTCCTGCAGTACCACTGTCCAGCATCACTGAAGATGTTGGACGGCAACGCTATTGATGGAATTCTCTTTAAAATATCTGTGTGATATAATGGTACCTCTTATTGGCCCATAACTAATTTTATTTTTCACGCAAATAATTGATGTTTTTTTCTCCGTTTTCTGCACCAAACAGATAGTGGCTGCTCGTTAGAACTGTCTCAACAGATGCGGTTCTAACACGTATCCACAATCTATGTTTTTTTTGTGCCAGGATTCAGACATTAATATATACCATTGTAAACCCTACTTTTCTCTATATCAAGTGGAATTTACAGTGTTCACATATTCAAGTATTTCTTGGATCCAAGTTATTCGTATCATATGCCCAGCAGACACACGTCGCTCTGGCAACGTCAAAACAACGTCGTTGCACCAATGTTGATGTGACGTTGCAAAGGTCACGACGTTGGGTCGACGTTGATGTGACGTCACAATTAAGTCATGTGCCTGCTGGGTGGGTACTTGTATGGAAGGCAAATGACCAAAAACGAAATATATAGTAATCTATGTTTATAATTAGTTTGCACAGTTGTCACAATTGTACATTGCAACTTTTACTGATATAATTTAATGGTTTTACTAAGAACATACAAACATATTTACATTTTTTTTTAAATACTCTGTGTTGTATTGGTAACGCTACTCGTCTCATAAATCAAACAAATTCTAGATGCTCGTAGGAACCGCCCCCACATTGGCGATTCTAACGAGTGCCCACAATCTTTTTTTTTTTCAAGAACACAGAAATGCATATCACTGTGAACCACACATGGCTCTCATTCTAAAGTTTAATGAGTTAATGAGAGTTTCAGCTTTACGTCTCACCAAACAGCTAAGGTCATATGGAGACGGGACCTCGGTTTAACTACTCCTCTGAAATTCTTGAGAACTCATATAAAGTGTAATTTACAGGTCTATAATAAGAACATAAAAACATATTTACATTAAGAAGCATCTGTGGTGTATTGGCAAGGCTACTCGTCTCATAAACCAAACAGACTGTGGATGCTCG
Organism: Lucinisca nassula; assembly: GCA_963580285.1. Classification (NCBI taxonomy): domain Eukaryota; kingdom Metazoa; phylum Mollusca; class Bivalvia; order Lucinida; family Lucinidae; genus Lucinisca; species Lucinisca nassula. Next base: position 11,592,501 of record OY757022.1, on the reverse strand, counting down.
TTAGAACCGCCCCCACATTGGAGATTCTAACGAGTGCCCACAATCTGTATTTTTTTCAAGAACACAAAAATAATGTATACTACTGTGAAACACACTTTTCTCAATCTAAAGTGTAATGACTGAATCAGTGTTTTAGCTTTACGTCTCACCAACAGCTAAGGTCATACGGAGACGGGACCTCGGTTTAAAGACTCATCCGAAATTTTGTGGTTTGCCACAAAGAGGTGTGGGTTGTTTTGTGTAACAGGGTAGGCTCCGAGTTTGAACTTATCATTAAGGGGATCGTTTAGCAGTTAATTTTGTTTGAAAGTTTCATTGCGATTTGGAAGACGTTTCTAAATATTGCTATACACGTTTCCAAATTACGTGTTATGCACCTTATATCCAATCAGGGGATTCGAGACAAAGTTTTTAAGCCGTTTTGTGGTGCCCATTTGCACCACAAAATTGTAGAGTCCATCAATTTCTTTCTTCTAGCTTGTAGCTTCAGCCGCTTCTACACCCTCACGCTAGCACCATGTCTATGGATGTCGTCTACGCTTTTTGTATCAATTTTGATATTGGTATTTTTGTTTTTTTTATTTTTTTGTTTGATTTTTGCATATTTTTATAACGTATGTACATTATTACATTATTTGGTCTGTGCCTACAGCTTATTGAGTATATATGCGGGCGGATGTGCTCGCCCCGCCACGGACCTGTCATGTTTGTTTTTCTTGTGCTTTAAATATGGTGTTGTCCGTTTTGGGGCAAGCCCACCCGCTCTCTATTGCTGGGTAGGACAGTTTTTGTACCTGCAAGGTTGTGCTTGTAGATTATATTTTGTGATTTTTGTTTATTCTGTACATACAACATATAGTACAGTGTGATGGCCTCCGCCGTCTCGGGCCCAAGTTTGTGTTTATTTTAGTTTGTGGGTGACCTCTATCACGGAGGATGTGGAAGTAGGTCAATCCCCTTTCTGCATTTTTGTTAAAGTTAGGAAAATGTGGTGCCCCTAGCTAGGCCTCCTCCACGTAGGATGTCATATTCTGTGGGGCCGTAAGTGGGTCATTCTGAGTCGCCATGTTTACATGTATTTATCGCATCCTACGTGAAGGAAGGCACCATAGGAGAAATTGTATTCCTACCTAGTCGTTTGAGGGCCCGAGATATCGTGTGCCGATCTCGTTAGCAATGTAGTTAGTACAAATTCATATAATCATGTAGGTCGCATACAAGCGTCCGCCTGCGCATGTGCGCAGTTGAGCACTCCTATGCGATCTTGTTTTTATGTGTCATATTTACAGTTAACAATGTTTGAAATCGCTTTTTGGGAAAAAAACTCTTCTTCTTCTTCTTCTATCTTCAGGTTTTTGATCTCTCTTTTCCTATACTATCCTCTCTACGGGATTCCTACTCTACAAATATTCTACAACTTTCACTATATCTACCTAATTGAGCATTGCGTGGGTGGATGTGTGTTGTTTTAGTTTTGCGTGGGTGGTTGTGTGTTGATGCCCTCCTTCAGGGTCACGCTTAGTCATGCCCCAGTTAGTTAGTTAATTTCCCTTATCTGTATAAATATTTGGCCGTCTTGACCGTCCGTTTTAATTACGGTCATGGCGCGATTTGCTGTCTTTGGTGATTCTTATGTTAAACGACAAGGGCAGTACCGAGGGCTGTTTGATGTACCAGGCGAGGTTCGGTTTGTCGGCCGTGGTGGTATGCGCGTGGCGAGCTATGATGTTGACTTGTGGGACAGCGTTTCATATTTTCCGAGGGCAAAATTGGGACAGCGATGGTCGTCTTCGCAGGCACTATTATAGGGACCGTATTCATTTGTCAAGGGAGGGACAGAAGCAATACCATGTGTGCTTAGAAAGGGCCTTCCTGCGATTGTTCTGCTAGTCGGGTGTTTATTGGAGCTTTTTTCGTGACGTACTTCCGGTTCTAAAAATAGAACGGGAAAAGCCCTGGCCGTCAACTGTCGTATTGCTTCAAGGCAGTGGGACAGATAAAATGTTAATTACGGCTTAAAACAGCGGAATTATTTCAAACTTTTAACGAATTCTAATGTAAGTTAATGAGAGAAACACTGATATGATGCCAGGTGTGAAATTTCGCATAACGAAAACAAATACAATATCAATTTTTCGGCCAAAAATAGAAATTTAAAGATTAAAGATTGTGATAATTTTCTTATTTTTGCCCAAAACATAGATTGCAGGGACTCGATAGAACCGCCTCGACGAGGCGTTTCTATCGAGTACCCACAATCTACCTTTTTGAGCAGAAATGAAAAAAAAATAATGTTTACCCCTGTAAACCCCAGTTTTACTATTTAAAAGTGGGGTTTTAGAGGGTCAAATTCGCATAGGCGTGTTTTCATGATGGCAAATCCCAAGTGTTATTTTCTTAGTTAACTGCTCTTAAAGATGTAAACGTATTGTACGTACGACCCAACAGGGTCCTCTCTCTCTCTCTCTCTCTCTCTCTCTCTCTCTCTGTGAGAGTGTCATGGCCTACATGTTGCTCTCTCTCTCTCTCTTAGCGTGCCAGTAATAAGCAAGCCTAGGTAAATGTAAATTACAGTTTGTCGTTAAATAACTCCATGTCTGACATGTAACGTGTCAACAACGTCGTGTCTGCATCAAACCAACATCAAAGTGATGCATTGAATTTGACTTTGCAACGTCGATGAAACGTCAGAACGTTGCGTTGGCGGTAATACGGCGCTTAATAAAATGTCATTCGCCCAGTGCTCGGACCCATCAAGACTCAGTGGGATTGGAACATTAAATTCAAAACAAACATAGAACACCCTTTCAGTGCATGAGAATGAAACACTCATTCGCAAGTGCAAGATTTTACAGTAAAATCTATTAGATTTTTTCAACCTTCCCAGCCCTTACATTAACCCATTTGGTACCGGAAACCCCAACAGGGGTAAGTGACAAACAGTGCAGGTCCAGATCAGACGCAACAGAACGCGGTGTCTGATCAGGGCCTACACTATTTGCAAAAAGTTGAGCCATTTTCGAATAAAAAAAATTGAAGAAAAAAACTCCTGGAACCTTCAATTTATCAAAATTGCACATATTCATAGACAAGGCTAGAGTGGTATAACGCCGTTCTGCGATGTTGAGAGCCTGGGCCCTTGGGCTCAGGTAGGTACATACCACTTACCTTGTCAAGCAGAGACATTGATCTTCAGATCCCATAAGCTTACAACATAGATTTATGTTGCTAATATTCCAGATGTCTTCTCCAAACATAGATTTCTGTTCCTCGTTAGAACGGTCTCATGGAGGCCGTTCTAACGTGTAGCAAAAATCTATGGAGAACGTGAAGACGGGATTCTACAGGCAAGGCTTGAGTAGTATAACGCCGTTTGGTATTCCATAATGAAAATGTATGCTGTGTATACTCATTAGATGCGTCTAATCGAGGCGATTCTAATGAGTGCACACAGCAAACATTTGTAATATAAAATTCGAAAATCTCCTAAATTATCCCCGCTATTTTTTATGTAGAGGATTTCCCTTTGGGCTCAAGAACGGGTTCGACGCAGCCAGGGTAAACGAGCCATCGGTGTTCGAGCCATCGGAGTTCTACTGCACCTATTTGTGATAATGTAAATATTTCTCGTTGGTGCTCCAAACATAGCTTTCTGTTGCTGGTTAGAAGAGTCTCGCTGAGGCGGTTCTAAAGTGAAGAGGCAATCTATGTTTCTATCATGAAGATATATAACAGTTCTTTGCTATAATGTAAACATTCCTTAATTCTTCTCCAAATATAGATTTTTGTTGCTCGGTATAATGGTCACATGGCCGCTATAACGTGTAGCAACAATTTATTTTTGATAATGTAAATATTTCTCGTTGGTGCTCCACGCATAGCTTTCTCTCTGTTGCTTGAAGAGAAAATTTATGTTTTAGTCATTACTGTATACATATAACACCTGTGTGCTATAACGTATGTTTTTGGATATTTTTGCTCCAAACATAGATTTCTGTTGCTCGTTATAACAGTCTATCTGAGACGGTTCAAACATGTACAGACAATCTTTACTTTTACCATTAAGATAAAACAATTATGTGCTTTTATTTTACTATTCCTGAATTATTCAGCAAACATAGATTTCTGTTGCTAAAAACAGATGCTGTTGCTCGTTAGAAGTGCTTTACTCGTGTGTGGTCGGTCATGCAACCCATCTATTTCTCCAAGGCCCGATGGGCGGGGGTGGCGAATGTGATGTGAATCAACACGTAAACATGCCTATATAATTTAGCACCCTTCAACCCCACATTTATATCGGAAAACTGGGGTTCCAAAGGGGATACTATAATATCTGTGTTTCTGCTCAAATCATAGATTGTGGGTACTCGTTAGAACCGCCTCGCTCAGCATCGAGTTCTCACAATCTACGTTTGGAGCAGAAATATGAAATATATGAAGTTTTCTTTATCAGAATTTCTTTTTTTTTTTTTTTTTTTTTTGGAGAACTGCGGCTTCAGTCGGTATAGTGTATTATCCTTATTTATGCTCAAAACATAGATTGTTGGTTCTCACAATCTAAGTTTGGAGCAGAAATTTGGAAACATCAGGATTTTTATTCAGAATTTCGTTCAGTTTTTGGTGGGAATATTATCCAATATATTTTGTATAGGCGTGTTTCCGTGATGTCAAATAATTTATGTGATATGTGATACCTTGTTAAAATTGTAGCTTAGTTGGGTTCACTATTTGTTAAAACTTATGAAATAGAGTAAAAAGATTATTATCTAATTCAAAAAGTTTTCTTTTATGTTTCTATTCCCTGTATGAATGTTTTACATTATAAGAACATAGTAACCCCATGCTTATTTCTTATTGCGATTTTGCTTGTTAACGTGATTTTCAGCTTCCAACATTTCATCAAAAAAATTTCCAATGGTGTCTTTAGTATGCCTATGTGCTTTTCATCTACTAAAATACCGAAACAAAGCTGAAAATTATTGCCAAAAATAAAAATTGGACTCATTCCCTATATTTTTAATAGTCCGTTCCGGTATTTCGGCTTCGTTCCGGTATTTTGGTTACGTTTTGGTAATTACCAGTACCCATGTAGACAGATCGCTGAACAATTTTTTTAACTGCACTTTTAGACAGATCGTTGAACTGTTTTCTCAAAAGAGAGAGAGAGAGAACCTCGGAGAGAGAGAGAGAGAGAGATCAAAGTTCTGTCCGTATGTGATAGCTATATACTTCGATACATGTAGCGAATAAAACGAAAAGTTACGTAAAAACTTATTTTGTAAGTAAGCTTTCGTGAATAACGATATCTCAAGCCATCGGCATGGGTCATTCACGAAGAGATTTTCGACAATTAAAAACGGATCCAGGATAAATGAATTTCAGTAATAAAAGCAAAATATCATTCTTTCCTATTTGAATAGCGATGGCCGTTTCAATTGACGGCCAGTCCTTTGCGCATGTGCAGGAATGACGTCATAAACGGAATTCCTAAAACCTCCTATAAAAGGGTCCTTTTGTGGGCCCCCAGATCATTCCGTTTGGGTAACCTTATAATGTACATCCTTTATTCGAAAGCGAAATTTGCGAAAAAAAAAAATAAATAAAAAAAATAAAAAATAAAAAGAGAGAGAAAAACAAAGAGATGTGATAAGGCCTATTGTTTCTTATTTCTGTCCCACTCATCTATGTGCATTCCTGAAGGAGAGCCTTTTGTTTGCTAGTGTGTTTGTGTGCCATTCTCCTTTGGGTTGTGTGGTTCTCGATCAGCCAGGATTTTGACGCAACGCTGCTCAGTGCCAAAGTCCTTTGAGTGAGTATAATACAGAATCTTTCATCCAAAATTGCCTCCTCTCACTCTTAATTTCCCTACTACCTCATATATCAGTATATTCATGAGATAATTGGGCAAAATAATGATTTTAAAGGTCCGTTCCGGTTATTCCAAGTCCGTTCCGGTTATTGGGTCCATTCCGGTTAGTAAACGTACCGCTCTTACAGTGGATCCAGTGCTAACCAGACCCGGTCATAGGGGGTGATTCTTCCTGCACAGGGGCCTTTGTATGTGGGTGTGTGGATGGGAGGGGTCTCCAACCCCTATCCCAAGTATGGTGCACATTGTGGCGATGTAAGTGCACTAACCAGCTAACCACTGAGTTACCACGGTAGCACTATCGGTATCTATGATATGCAATATATACACATATATAGCTAGAAAAAAAAATCGGGGCGAAACGACCCACCAATTTGGTTCAAACGACCTACTCCCGAAATTGGGCCGAAACGACGCAGGCCGAAATGACTCACGGCCAAAACGACCCGGAGTCCAAAACGACTCAGGACCGAAACGTCACGCGATCGTAGCGCATCGGATTTGTGATCAAGACTTTGCTGGTTCGATCCTCAATCTGACCAATGTGTTGTGTCCTTGAGCAGGCCAGAAAGCTCCTAGCATTTGGGTCGGGTATAAAAGCCAAGGCCGCTCCGGGCCGAGCCGCCGAGCCAAAAATTGCCGATCCCATGATTTTATTTTTCGGAATTCTAACCGAAAAAGAAATGTTAGTGGTAAATTTTAATATGATAATGTTAATTATATCAAATGTGATACTCAGCATAGTTTTTGTTCTTTTTGGTGCCCTAGTTTTTGTTTTATTGCAATTTTGCAATTTTTTAGGGCTATAAAAGCCATTTAGGCGGTTTTTATCGTACGTTTTGATCGAATTTGAATAAAATAGACATGGGTGTGTGAAAAAATGTACAGGACAACCTCAAAAAAGTATTTTCTAAACCTTTTATTGTAATAATTCCAGTCGATTCCTATTAGTATCTGTAATAATCGTATTTTTGGTGGTTTTATGTAGGCCACGTCGTAATGAACCGCAACGGACGGCAATGTCAGATAAATGATAAGGGCATTTAAATATACTATCTGAATGGTAGGAACTAAAGATGGAGCTTTATGAAACTCATCATATTTCTAAATCATGTTTTAGACATATTTATTATGTTTTGATACTTACCTATTGTATTATTATTGCTTATTAATATGCTTCAGTCAGACAGCTTACTGTGGATGTGTGATGGATGTAGAAATTAAAAATTAGAACGAGTTGTCCTGGTCCATTGTTTCCTTATAAATGCGTGTGCACATTCTTTCGCAAAAAACTGACAACTGCCCTTCTTGAAGAAAATATTTCATGTTCAATCTGCACGAAAGAAGGCTGCCGACCTCAGCAGGTATCGAACCCGCGTCCTCCTGAACATCAGTCAGTAAAGAGCTCCTACTGGCAGTAAAAAGTAAACAGAACCCTGCAGGCACACAACGTTGAATCAACGTTGTTTCAACTTTGATGAAGTTGACCAGTTACCCAACAAAACCAGTGACAGTTCAGTGATCAGTATATATATGTACTGGAATTCACTAGGCTAGTAAATTTTTCGGATATTCACCTCTCGTGTTTGTAAACAAATGCACGTGCACTATATTTAAACCATATGTCTGTGAACGAACCACATTGAATGGAAACTGAGGTAACGGCCCTAGATCTGGTCCAACGAAACACCGAAATGTCGCACCACAGGAGTCAGGTCTCAGACTCTATGACTATCTATCTATCTTCTTATACTGAGTCGGTCATATTTGGCCAATACCTCAGTTGATTGGGTGGCTAAATTTAGAATTTAGCTGGAAAAAAAAACAAAGAGAGGCACTGGATGCGTCCTTAAAACTATAAAGTAACCAGGAGTGTCTTACCTGCATCCCCAGTTACCTGTTATTTCTTTTTCGCCAGAATCTTCCATCCAGAGCCCACGAGTCGTCTGTCCACGCTGGCGCAAATCTTCTCCACGAGCTTCTCCTGCTTGGCGCGCTTGTTCGTCTTACTTACTTACTGTTCTTACTGTTGTCGACGTCGATATCAGGCATTTCTGCCTCTTCCAGACGCATTTGGATACTGGTTTCTTGTATTTAGTCCGGGAACGTAACATGCTGGTTCAAACTTGAATGGGTGGTGATGCCACCAGCTATTTAGCCTACTTTTGAAGCTGTTCAGGGAGGGTGCTTGCACAACTGATTCTGATAGACTGTTCCAAATGTCAACGACTCTATTGCTGAAGCTGTTTGCTCGAATTCCTAGTCGAGATCTTCGTTTAAATAGCTTAAGTGAATGGCCTCGGGCGGCGGTGTATTCGGATAACGTAAAGAGTTTGCCTTTATCAACCTTATCTATATCGTGTAAGATCTTGTAGACTTGGATTACATCAGCTCTCTCGCGTCGATATTCAAGACTTGGCAGACCCAAAACACGGAGTCTCTCTTGATATGGCAGGTTGGAAACACTTTTTACTAATTTCGTGGCACGTCTTTGGACATTTTCCAATGCAATTTTGTCTTTTTTATACAAGGGCGACCATACCGATGAGGCATATTCTAAGTGCGAACGTACTAGAGATTTGTATAGGTTCAAAAATATATCCTTGTCTATATATGTAAATGTCCTAAAGATTAGTCCCAGATTTCGATTTGCAGTTTTGATTTTGGAGCTGATATGTTCAGTGAATTTTAAAGATTTATCTACTATGACCCCAAGGTCTTTTTCAGAGTTAACCTGTTCAATAGGTATCCTTTCTGTTCCCTTTTTCATTGTATAGATCTGGCCTAGGTCATGATTACCTAGATGCATGTGTTTACATTTTTTGTAGTTATATGTCATGCGCCAGTTGTCTGCCCATTCCATCGATTTATCAAGGGCGTCTTGGAAATGGGTGATTTCTGCCATTGTTGATACTGTGTGGTAAACTTTAGCGTCGTCAGCAAAGAGCTTCTTGAATACATGAATCACTGTTGGTAAGTCATTAATGAACAGCAGGAACAGAATAGGGCCTAGGACGCTACCCTGAGGGATTCCACTTGTTACTTTAGCTGTCGTAGACCTTTTCCCATCCACAATTACCCTCTGTGTTCTATCTGAGAGGAATTCAGATATCCAGGAGTGTATTTGTCCTCGAATACCATAGGCCCATAATTTTTTTAGTAGTCGCCTGTGGGGCACCTTGACGAAAGCCTTGCAGAAGTCAAGGTAGACAACATCAATATCTCTCCCGCTATCCAGAGCTTCTGTTAAGTCTTCTAAGAATTCAAGCAACTGTGTAGTACAGGATTTCCCACATATGAATCCATGCTGTTCAGTGGAGAAGAGTTGATTTTCTGATATATGTTCTACGATTTGATCTCGAATCAGTCTCTCCATGATCTTGCCGGGCACTGAAGTAAGGCTGATAGGACGATAATTTTCAGCCTTTGTTCTTGGTCCATTTTTGTGTATCGCAGAGACATGCCCTACTTTCCATATGTTGGGTATTTGGCTTTCTTGTAAAGATTTTGTAAAGACCAGGCGCAAAGGCACTAGTAATGATTCTTTACATTCTTTAATTAGCTTAGGATGGATATTATCTGGGCCTTGGGACTTTCCAGCTTTGATTTTATCTATGGCTTTATTTAAGTTTCTTTCTGTAACTTCAAAGGAGAAAAGTGGTACTGAGAAAGTACGATCTTGAAATTCAGGTAAGTCTCCATTTCCCTCAACTTCAAATACACTCGTGAAGAATGTGTTTAGTAGATCCGCCTTTTCCAGGCTATCGCTGGTTAATGAACCATCAGGTGTTTCTAGTTCTCCCAAGCTTGTTTTTGTTTTTGTTTTCGAGCGGACGTAACTCCAGAAGAGCTTATTATCTGTTTTGATTTTGTTTGCTAGGTCTCTTTCATATTCGTACTTGGATTTTCTTAGTTCTGATTTTACTCTGTTTCTTGCAGTTTTATAATTTTCGTAATTGCTATTTGACATTGAGTTTCTGTATTTGGTCCACTTTTTATGCTTTGTTCTAATAGCGTTTAGACATTCCTGACTTATGTTGGGTCTATTCTTGCCGGTCTCACGAGATATCTTACTCTCTGGTATGTTTATCTGTATTAATCTGGTAAGCTTATCTGTAAGAAACTCCCAGGAATCCGACAAGTTCAGCCCCTGCATATACAGGTTCCAGTCTACCTTATCCAATTCTTTTCTAATAGCAGAGTAATTCCCCTTGAAAAAGTTCAGTTTTTTTTTAAAGAAGGAGCACTGCAATTTGCGTAACAGTTAAAACTGAAATCTAAAATCAAATGGTCACTCCCACCCAGTCCTGGGAGATACGTTAAATTGGAAATCATATTTTCTTCATTTGTGAATACCAAATCCAAAATAGAGGGGGTGTTATTTGATCTGAATCTTGTAGGTTCTTGGACGTGTTGAAAAATGAAGCAGTCTCTAGTGCACTCAATAAACTTGAAGGGAATTTGTGTTTCGTTTGCCTCTGTTGTTTGATCTAACCAGTTTATATCTTTTATATTAAAGTCTCCGACAATTAGTAAGTGGCTTGTTCTTAAATTCCTAGCATTTTTTAATAATTCGAACATATGTTCTGTATTTACATCCGAACTGTTTGGGCTCCTATATATACATCCAAGTAATAAGTTGTCTGCTTTGTTCAGCTTTATCTTACACCAAACTGATTCTTGAAATTCAGTACCCAGGTTTACGTTCGTACTGCTCAATGAAGATGCTATATAGATTATTGTTCCTCTTCCTAAATTCAGGTCAGAGTGGAAAATGTTATAGCCCAGGATATTATAAGTTTCCGGAGTGACTTCAAAAATTTTGTTTTTCGGTGAGACTTCAGTCAAGGCAATAATATCAGGCTTTGATTTGTGTATAATGATTTCCAATTCATGGATTTTTGACTGGGTGAGACAGTCACAGTTTGTGTACAATACCTTAATACCTTTAAAATCATTATTTACAGTGTTAAAAATAAAACTGTGATCCTATACCGGAGACCCCAAGTCTTGGGATTGACCACCCAAAATAGTGCTTTCATCAGCTATTGTAGTTTGGTCATATGTATTAATATGGTGATTCTCAACTATGCTTTCTGAGAAATTGTTCAGATGCAACAGATTTGAAATAATTGGACTAGGTGGTTCTTGGTCCACTACCATTGCTATAGGGTCGGCAAAAGAAATTCTTGGGGGAGTACTTGGTGTTGGCTCAACAGGACTTCTTGTGGCAACTTCTGGTGCCAAATTCCTCTGTTGTGATCTTTTGTCTTCTTTTAGTTCTCCTCTCATTTCTTTGTTCCACTGTTAAGTCTTTGGATACGATTACATCCTTCAGGTGCTGAGGAGCTTTGTTATTTATGTGTTTGGCATTATCCAATATAAATTTTCGGTGGGATTGTTTAAGAAAATGACTTTTAATGGCCTGTTTTGGGTGGGCTTTTGTACCCCTAGTCTAAAACAAGTCTGTATCTGTGGATTTTGAAGGTCCAAACTATTGCTCAGTTCATTTAAGTGTTCTTCATCTTTCTTTTTGTTTTCATCTCCTCGTGATGATCTATGTTCTGGTAGATTAAATAGCACTAGATTACTCTCCCTTCTTTTCCGATCTTCTATTTCTTTGGTTCTGACATCAACTAGTTTGTCGAGGTTTTCCTTAACACTGTCAATAACTTGGCTCTTCATTTCTTCTATACTATCTTTTATTGCCGCAGAGGTATTTGTTTCAACACATTCGACTCGCTCCTCCAGGTGGGTAATTCTTGTATCTGTGCTTTTTTGGATGTCCTTTAGGACAACAGAAATATTTTCTAGTGAGGGAAATGTGGCCTTACAGCTTTTGCAAGACCATTTAAAATCTTCAAGTTGACCCTCTGTAATAAGTTTATACAGTTGGTTTGATATATTTGCACATCGTAGACAGTAGTCAAGATTGCAGCCTGAGCATCTAATTCTATCAGAAACTATTTTATCACATCTTTGGCACTGCACATCTATGTCTTGCTCATCGGATCCTACACGATGTCTTTTTGGTTGGCTGCTGCTGCCCCTGTTACTCGCCATGGTGTAGTATGTTTAAGAACTAAGTAGCTATGGTACTGGTCCTTGGTAGTGAATGAGTGAAGCGGAGTATGCGGAGAGAAACAATACTCTCACACAAGATTCGGCTAATCATTTAATTTACATGCATCTGGATTTACTGTCTGGATTTATTTTTATTGTTGTTGTTGTTGTTATTGATGTTGTAGTGGCGGAGAGAACAATACTCTCACACCAATCTTGTTATGAGATTGACCAGTCTTGATTATATCACACATTGATTCACTATTATATTCTGGTTTGATGTGACAAATAACTTGATGCCATATTTTGTTAAAACTTAGCTAATCTCTGACAAGTTGAGTAGCTTGTATTAGCAAACAGCACTCTCTCACTAGGGGATTACATCAGACACTTCAGATTACAGTATGTGAACACCAATTTTGTATAGTTCCACTATGGACCACACTGTTGTTTTGATGAGAAGGAGCCAACACTTGATATGTATTATTTTTCTGTGTTAATAATCTTCCATGCAATGTAAATTATGAATTATGAGGGCGGAGAGAACGATACTCTCACACAAAGTTTTATTACTGGCGGAGAGAACAATACTCTCCCACTAAGACTTCTATTGCAGGTTATTCGTGTAATACCTTTAAGTGGCTCTTATATTTTTAGCACCATTTGTGTATCATCTCACTCTAAAACCACTGTTTTTTAATGGGAAGCACGTCAACACTCTTTATTAGGCTTCTGTGTAAATTGTTACCATCTATGTAATGTAACTTATGAAAGCGGAGAGAACAATACCCTCACACTGAAATATTACATTGAAGAAAAAAAAAAAAAGTTATTGGGTTTTTGGGTTGCGGCGGAGAGAACAATTCACTCGCACCGTATTGTTAAATACTTAATCCAATGTTTTGACATGTGACCTTGTTTACCTGTCATTGCGCATGCGCAAAATTACTTTTCCTTCCGATAACGATCTTTCGTGGTTGGCAAAAAGCACCTGGTTCCATATAAACACATTGTAAATTGGTTTAATATTACGGGCATATTTTAGTTGACTGTAATAGAAAATCAATCGAATTACACTTTAAATGGGTAGATTTATATATTTTAGAGTTCATTCGTGCATCTTCCGCATTTAGTCGTTCGTTTTGTGCATTTTTATTACAAATAATTAAGACCGTCCCGCCTCGTTACCTGCATAAGTTTAACAGGTAATTATCATCAAAAACATCCTCAAATCTTCTAGAAACAAATAATTACTAGCTAAGAAATGTCTATTTTAAAAGTTTAAAGCTCAAATTTGTCGTTTCGAGTCCAAACAAAATACAAGTTTACAGAAAATAACATCGCATTTACACTGGCGATAAACGGCCAAATACGTTTTTTGCCCACCACCGGTACGTCCCGGCAAATAGTATTATTGAGCAATGACGTAGTGTTTGGATGTGTCTATAGCAAACCCGTTTTATATTTTCGGCGATACGCCGTAGCCAGTATCTAGCTAATATTGGCAATGGGTGGATACCGTCTTTAAAATTGGTAAAATTATAGTTCGTAGATGTTCGTCTTCTGTGATTTATTCTGCTATGCTTCAAGTCGCAGTTAAATTTTGGGGAAATTTTGTCTTTATTTAATTTTCTTATTTCCTCATTGAGTAACTCAATTTTTTCATGCAATGAATTGTCTTGGCTTGCAAAATCTTCACTAGATCTGTAGCCATTTACATCATTACAGGCTCGAATACAGAGAACCGGGATTTCTAAGATCACTAGTTCAAAACCCTTTAATTTTGAAAATTTTGAGAGCCTGTTTAATGCCCGTAATACCTTATTCATACGAAAATCTATGTCTCTACATAATGATATCCAGTATCCTTTTGTATGCCCATGCTTAAAGTTTGTTTTGGTGGTTAGGTCGCACGTGCCCGTCCATAAATATATTGTAAACCTGCCATATTTATCAAGGAGATACTCGTAATTAGATATTACCCACTCAACAGCACTTTCTGTGTCTCTACCCTTTTTGGTACACCAAACAATATTTTTTTCTATCTCATTTGCTTGTTCTCTTTTTGACTGCGTGGATAAGTAGTCTCCCTTACTGTCTGAGACAAGAATTGGCTGCGTTATTTGGTTCGGCAGGTTCTGGCACAAATCATCCGTTTTGGCTATATAGTCATCCAATTTTTTACTGTTCATGGCTAATTGCAGGTGCATATGGTTCAGTGTGGGACAGCCCCTGTAAGTCGGAATGGAATTCCCCACCCATTGAAATAGCCATAATGAAAAAATACAGAAAAGATGACAAATTATTGAATAATAGTACAGTTTCAAATATTTCTGCATGGGTTGTGTATTTATAAGCACAGGACTTGACAGTACTTGTCCGAAGACTTAAAAAAATTTACTCAACAAAAAATCCCGAAATGGCGATCCGCCATTTTGAATTTCTAATAAGGATGGCGTGACCTCTAAATCACCAACTATTACAAAGTTGCGGTCAATTGCCAGTTAATATTGAAGTCTCATGGAAGCAGAACATATCCTCGTCGTTTTCCCAATAAAATTGACGACCAATGCAAACTCAAACACTAAGAAATCATTTTATTCTGGTAAAATTTTCCTCAGCTCCTCAAAACGTGTCCGCGTGGGTTGACTGGTTCCCAATTGCCCCGTCTGGTACCCGGTTCCGTCGTTTTCCACCTCTGGCGTAAGCCAGTGACTATCTAGAAGCCGACAAGTATAGACTTCCACTACACTCCTCCCCACTTTATTTAACAGGAGTGCAGCTCCGATAGCTCAGTGGTAGAGCGTCCGCTTCGGGAATGGGAGGTCGCGGGTTCGATCCCCGGCCGCGCCATACCAAAGGCGTGAAAAATGGTACTAGGAGCTCCCTTGGCTGACGCTCGCATTATCAGGGGTAGTCCTAGGAAGATAAATGAAGGCAGGTAAGTATTTGTTAGAGGATACTTTGTTTGTCGCAATAAAAGCTCTACAGAGCTTATGTTATTTGTTTCGAATATGCGACGTTAAATAAAGCTTCTTTATCTTTATCTTTAGCTTGTCTTCTGTAGCATTGATTAATCGTTGACTCCTCTGGATCCTTTTGCTGGCCGATAAAAGCTTAAAAAAATACCCCAATGCCGGGATATCTCACCATTGCTCACCCTCCACCCCAGTGCTGGGAAGGAGGATGTTTCTTAAGTCTTAAAAATACCCCAATGCCGGGATATCTCACCATTGCTCACCCTCCACCCCACTGCTGGAAAGGAGGATGTTTCTTAAGTCCTAAATGGGAACAATAAAAATCAAAAATGAGTTCCTTTAAGAGCAATGAAAACATTCATAAGAAAGAAGATGGGTCATACTACGTAATTTCGGCTAATAAAGCCTCATCAGTGAGCCTCATCTTGCATGAGCCATTGTTTCATTTTTCTTCTGTAGTTTTACGTCCAACAGACTTCCTATCTATCTATCTATCTTCTGATACTGCGTCGGTCACATTTGACCATTACCGCAGGTGTATATTACATACACTCCAGGTTTTGCAGGATGAAAGCCTACACAGTAATCATTATCATGTAATTACGGTAGGGATCTTTAACCTGCACAGGTGATGGTTCTCTCTGCACAGGGGGCCTCCAGTTAACGTCCCGACCCGAAGGACGGTGCACTTTATGACATTCATCCCTGCAAATGATGCCAATGGAGCGTGTTCAGTCACCGGGGATCGAACCCGGCACCTCTAGCATCAGAGGCAAGTGCACTAGCCACTGAGCTATCACGCTTCCCATGGCAAACAGATCAAACACCTGCTTTTCAGTGATAAGGTCATTGTCTACCTATGATTGTCTTGTGTATCGTTTGTGACATATCCAAACCCCAATAGATATTCCACGAATTTGTAGATTTTAGGCTCCCCTCAATCGCCTGTTGGGACTGCCGATATTCTTGACGGTACCAATACCATTGCCTTTTCTGATGTCCTCAGATCCAAGCACTGGCCAGGTGTCAAATCTGAATCTTTCACCTCATTTTCAACGCCAGTGGTAATGCGCATCAAACTTATCTGCGTACAGCAATAGCACACAGCCCATAGGGTCTTTTCAGGCCCTAAACCTGCCTATAGTCCGTCCGAATTCGGGCGAATTCTGGAAGGACCTGGAACTTGAGTATAAACTTTTTTTCTTTGTTGTTTCTTGTAGTGCATGCATTGTCCTTGAAGAATCCAAGTGATGCCACCTTGGCATCATTGAGCGTTTCGCATTGTCCAAGATGGCGTCCAAGATGGTAGCCATTTTAGCAGTGGAGGCCTTATCTGGTATAAAGTAGAAGTAAAACAAAGATCAGGAATCGATATAATTAACTTACTCCACCCATCAAAGACGCCAAAGGGAAAGAAACACAAACATTAAGCGACCAGATCATAATGGAAACCTAAACAAAGGAAGGCCATAAGGACAGTTACTTTCCCACTAAATGGCCATATGACCATCCAAAATAAAAAGACACAAGTGATACACACAGTAAGTAACAAACAACAACATAAATAAATCGCCACAGAAGAACCGCCTTGGAACGGTCAGTGGAAAGATTTCCACTGGGGGCTTAAATCGATTTTACGTGGCCACAATCCTCGCCCTTACTTCCGTCGCGATTTAGACAAATAATTTGTTCAGTCCGCATGAAGGCCTCCTAGCTCATCAGTGCAACATCTCCGTGAACACAAATAATCACAGAACCACAGAGGTGAGACAACGGTGAGGATTCGACAGCAAGAAACCACTGAAATCCTGGAGCAAAAGAAAATCAACAGTTAGACTCCGATGGGGCCGACCAGAGACAGAGCATCAGGCACCAACCAACATTACCTTGAATTAGATCTCTCTAATTCTCAATAAGCCTTTACGTTGGACCCGTCATAGAATCTGAAAAAAAAAACCCATTTCATACATTACATGCAAGATAGATGGAGTCTTCCCTGTGAAATGTCCATTCAATTAAATCATTAAGTTTTTCTTTTTTAAGATTATGAGGCAGTGTAGTGTACAGGGTGGAAAAATCATAAGTAGACTGACTTGAAGCACGAAAACGCCTGGATTTCAATTTATTTAAAACTTCATTAGAATTTTTTATAAACCAAGACAGATCTTTCGAAGACTTTGTCGCAATATTTTATCACCTATTTTTGATGGCAGTAAAACATGAAGTTAATAATTTTTAGAGTTCAGTGGTGGTACAAGAGTTTGAATTTGCAATAAACCGTGCTTAGTATGGTCTTTAATGAAGTTTATGTAGCCAATATAAAATAGGAAGCTTTTCTTGGCCTTCTGTAACACAGACAGCAAACTTGGTGGCTGAATGACAAATATGGTCATCAACTAAAGCCCTCTCTACAGCTAAAGGCTGAAGTTCAAAGGCTACCACCAAAGTCTTGCTGAAGAATGTTAACATAGTGAAGTGGTTTTGAGGATGCATCAAGTCAGCACCAAACAGCGGGCCGACGTCGGACCGACAGCGATACGTTGTCATGTCGTATCGCCGCCTTTGCTGACCGGGTGCAAATCTGGACGACATAGACCAAGAAATAAGAACGGTATGTTCATTCACAAGCATTTTCTTGAAAAGTTGACATTTGACCTCACACCATGTCCCCAGCGGAGTCAGATCAAAATTTGAATACCTTCATGCGCATTAGCAGTCCCTTAGCAATAAGTGTAACAGGTTTGGTCACCATTGGCCAAGATATAAAAAAGTAGTTGCATTCACAAGGGTTGTGACGGACGGAAGGAAAGGCAGATGTCCGGATGTACACCCGTGACGAAAATAATATAGTGTACCATTTTTTGTTTTATTTATTTGTGTTAAAAAAACGGATATAAAAACGGACCATAACAGACGTAGCTTAATGCATACTGAAGAGAAACCAAAGAATGAATACATACTGAAAAAAAGAAAAGAAAAAGGGAATAACTAAGTATACCCATATATAGCCAAACGGCTCTACATGCTAAAGTTTGTAGCATTTGGATGTGGTTTTTAGGATGCACCAAGCCAGCACCAAACAGCGGGCCAACGTCGGACCGACAGCGATACGTTGCCATGTCGTATCGCCGCCTTTAACTGACCGGGTGCAGCTTCAAGCGCACAAGATTCTATTAACCAATCTGTACCCACAATCTATGTTTTGAGCAGACTTGGTCTCTGGTCGGGCCCATCGGAGTCTAACTGTTGGTTTTCTTTTGCTCCAGCATTTCAGTGGTTTCTTGCTGTCGAGTCCTAAACGTTGTCTCACCTCTGTGGTTCTTTGATTATTTGTGTTCACGGAGAAGTTGCACTGAAGAGTTAGGAGGCCTTCATGCGGACTGAACAAATTATTTGTCTAAATCGCGACGGAAGTAAGGGCGAGGATTGTGGCCACGTAAAATCGATTTAAGCCCCCCAGTGGATATCTTTCCACTGACCGTTCCAAGGCGGTTCTTCTATGGCGGTTTATTTATGTTGTTGTTTGTTACTTACTGTGTGTATCACTTGTGTCTTTTAATTTTGGACGGCCATATGGCCATTTTGTGGGAAAGTAACGGTCCTTATCGCCTTCCTTTGTTTAGGTTTCCATTATGGTCTGGTCGCTTAATGTTTGTATTTCTTTCCCTTTGGTGTCTTTTATGGGTGGAGTAAGTTAATTGTATCAATTCCTGATCTTTGTTTTACTTCTACTAACAGGCCGAAACTGACCGGGTGCAGCTTCAAGCGCACAAGATTCTATTAACCAATCTGTACCCACAATCTATGTTTTGAGCAGACTTGGTCTCTGGTCGGGCCCATCGGAGTCTAACTGTTGGTTTTCTTTTGCTCCAGCATTTCAGTGGTTTCTTGCTGTCGAGTCCTAAACGTTGTCTCACCTCTGTGGTTCTTTGATTATTTGTGTTCACGGAGAAGTTGCACTGAAGAGTTAGGAGGCCTTCATGCGGACTGAACAAATTATTTGTCTAAATCGCGACGGAAGTAAGGGCGAGGATTGTGGCCACGTAAAATCGATTTAAGCCCCCCAGTGGATATCTTTCCACTGACCGTTCCAAGGCGGTTCTTCTATGGCGGTTTATTTATGTTGTTGTTTGTTACTTACTGTGTGTATCACTTGTGTCTTTTAATTTTGGACGGCCATATGGCCATTTTGTGGGAAAGTGACTGTCCTTATGGCCTTCCTTTGTTTAGGTTTCCATTATGGTCTGGTCGCTGAATGTTTGTGTTTCTTTCCCTTTGGTGTCTTTGATTGGTGGAGTAAGTTAATTGTATCGATTCCTGATCTTTGTTTTACTTCTACTTTGCTCTGTCTCTGGTCGGGCCCATCGGAGTCTAACTGTTGGTTTTCTTTTGCTCCAGCATTTCAGTGATTTCTTGCTGTCGAGTCCTCACCGTTGTCTCACCTCTGTGGTTATTTGATTATATGTGTTCACGGAGATGTTGCACTGATGAGTTAGGAGGCTTTCATGCGGCTTGACCAAATTATTTGTCTAAATCGCGACGGAAGTAAGGGCGAGGATTGTGGCCACGTAAAATCGATTTAAGCCCCCCAGTGGAAATCTTTTCACTGACCGTTCCAAGGCGGTTCTTCTGTGGCGATTTATTTATGTTGTTGTGTGTTACTTACTGTGTGTATCACTTGTGTCTTTTTATTTTGGATGGCCATATGGCCATTTTATCGGAAAGTAACTGTCCTTATGGCCTTCCTTTATTTAGGTTTCCATTATGGTCTGGTCGCTTAATGTTTGTGTTTCTTTCCCTTTGGTGTATTTGATGGATGGAGTAAGTTAATTGTATCGATTCCTGATCTTTGTTTTACTTCTACTTTGATGAGGCCTAGAACTTCAGTTAAATAAAGCAAATTCTTCTGATACCGAGGTCCCGTTTTTGGATTTACATCTATCTATTGTAGATGGATTTGTTTCGTGCAAAATTTATGATAAACGCGATGACTTTGATTTTGAGATTGTAAATTTTCCTTTTTTGGATGTTGATGTTCCTCGTGCGCCATCCTATGGCGTTTATATTTCGCAATTAATTCGATTTGCTAGAGTGTGTAGTCATGTAACTGACTTCAACACTCGTAATAAATTATTAACGGCTAAACACCTTAATCAGGGATATCGGTACCATAAACTACGCAAAGCCTTTTCAAAATTTTATAGACGCCATTCTGATTTAATTTCAAAATTCAATATTGGCCTTAAATCTCTTCTGCAACAAGGTCTATCGGAACCCGAATTTTATGGTGACTTAGTATATAAATTCAGAAAAATATATAACCGCAATGACTTCAGCACCCAATTTCGTAAAATCATTCTTCGATATAAAAAGATTGGGTACAGCATGGATATTATACGACAGACTGCATGCATGGTAGTTAACCGAATCACGGTTGGCAACTTTGTTTCCCTCTTTAATTGCACGCCGGTGGGTCAGGCCTCAGATTCTATGACGGCTCCAACGTAAAGGCTTATTGAGAATTAGAGAGATAATGCTGGTTGGTGCCTGATGCTCTGTCTCTGGTCGGGCTCATCGGAGTCTAACTGTTGGTTTTCTTTTGCTCCAGCATTTTAGTGGTTTCTTGCTGTCGAGTCCTCACCGTTGTCTCACCTCTGTGGTTCTTTGATTTTTGTGTTCACGGAGATGTTACACTGATGAGTTAGGAGGCCTTCATGCGGACTGAACAAATTATTTGTCTAAATCGCGACGGAAGTAAGGGCGAGGATTGTGGCCACGTAAAATCGATTTAAGCCCCCCAGTGGAAATCTTCCACTGACCGTTCCAAGGCGGCTCTTCTGTGGCGATTTATTTATGTTGTTGTTTGTTACTTACTGTGTGTATCACTTGTGTCTTTTAATGTTGGACGGCCATATGGCCATTTTGTGGGAAAGTAACTGTCCTTATGGCCTTCCTTTGTTTAGGTTTCCATTATGGTCTGGTCGCTTAATGTTTGTATTTCTTTCCCTTTGGTGTCTTTTATGGGTGGAGTAAGTTAATTGTATCAATTCCTGATCTTTGTTTTACTTCTACTAATAGGCCGAAACTAGCTAGTCTGGCCCAGAAAATATGTACACTCCATATTTTCCAGTTCTGTGGTTTATCCCTTGCTCCCAAATGATAAACCTTTCCAGAAAATATTTAACGTCAATACAGCTGTTGTCTGGGAATGTGTGACGGCCGTAAAAAGTCTCCCTGCCCTACATCATAGTGTAGTTTATATTTTCTTGTCCTTTTGGATCATTGATTCCACTGTGGATTTTTTTGAAAATATTTGATGGTCACTGATGAGGCCTATTTGGCCGAAACTAGCTAGTCTGGCCCAGAAAATATGTACACTCCATATTTTCTTGTTCTGAAGTGTGTGTGTGTGTGTGTGTGTGTGTGTGTGTGTGTGTGTGTGTGTGTGTGTGTGTGTGTGTGTGTGTGTGTGTGTGTGTGTGTGTGTGTGTGTGTGTGTGTGTGAATTCGGGTTTAACGTCGCTTTCAAGAATTTTTCAGTCATATCACGACGGTGTCTGGTTGCGACAGGGAGCTCAAAGCTCACTTTTATAGTATTGCCTCACTGAAAAGTAGAAGTAAAACAAAGATCAGGAATCGATATAATTAACTTACTCCACCCATCAAAGACACCAAAGGGAAAGAAACACAAACATTAAGCGACCAGACCATAATGGAAACCTAAACAAAGGAAGGCGATAAGGACAGTTACTTTCCCACAAAATGGCCATATAGCCATCCAAAATAAAAAGACACAAGTGATACACACAGTAAGTAACAAACAACAACATAAATAAATCGCCACAGAAGAACCGCCTTGGAACGGTCAGTGGAAAGATTTCCACTTGGGGGCTTAAATCGATTTTACGTGGCCACAATCCTCGCCCTTACTTCCGTCGCGATTTAGACAAATAACCAGTGCTTCAGCTGAAGTGCACGACCCGCCGGATGCTTTAAGGTTTATGAGTGTTACCATATATGGGTATGGCGGCCATTTTGGTCATGTGACCTGGGCATAAAACGGTTCCCCCAATAAATGCGCCTTATCGTAAGGATCAAAAATATATCTTATACTTTAGTACTGTATTCTGAATCGTTTGCAGGATAAAATCCAACACAAAAGCATATGTGTCAAAGTTTGACCTAGGCACAAAGAAGGTCAAGGTCAACCCAGGGTCACCATTTTAGCAATTTATGATGGGCCTACGTTCCAGATGCTGTTTATCAAGTTTCGTGGAAATCTGCACAGTGGTTATGGAGAAGACTATTTTTGAAGGGTTTTTACCAAATATTGCTTGGCGGCCATTTTGGTCATGTGACCTGGACCCCATGAGGAAATTTTGGTTTCCCCCATCCCGTAGAGGCTCCATATGAAATTTGACTTCAATCGGCCCAACGATTTCCGAGGAGAAGCAGTTCGAAAATTTTCACATTTTTCGCCTCGGCGAGGCTGTACTAAATGGAATGTAATATTTCGCAAGTTCATTGATAAGATCTCATTGATATTTATCAGTATGCCAAAAATTGTTTAAATATTCCAAGCGGTTAAGTCACTATCACTAATTTTCACAAACGGGTTACGGACGGACAGATAGACAGACCATATATGGCTTGGCGGCCATTTTGGTCATGTGTCCTGGACCCCATGAGCAATTTTTGGTTTCCCCCATCCCATAGAGGCTCCATATGAAATTTGATTTCAATTGGCCAAACGGTTTCCGAGGAGAAGCAGTTCGAAAATTTTCACATTTTTCGCCTCGGCGAAGCTATACTAAATGGAATGTAATATTTCGCAAGTTCATTGGTTAGATCTCATTGATATCTATCAGTATGCCAAAAATTGTTTAAATATTCCAAGCGGTTATGTCACTATCACCAATTTTCACAAACGGGTTACGGACGGACAGACAGACAAACCATATATGGCTTGGCGGCCATTTTGGTCATGTGACCTTGACCCCATGAGCAAATTTTGGTTTCCCCCATCCCATAGAGGCTCCATATGAAATTTGACTTCAATCGGCCCAACGGTTTCCGAGGAGAAGCAGTTCAAAAATGTTCGAAAATTTTCTAATTTTCCGCCTCGGCGAGGCTATACTAAATGGAATGTAATATTTCGTAAGTTCATTGGTTAAATCTCATTGATATCTATCAGTATGCCAAAAATTGTTTAACTATTCCAAGCGGTTAAGTCACTATCACCAATTTTCACAAACGGGTTACGGACGGACAGACAGAATGACAGAATGACAGACTGACAGACTGACAGAATGACACGGTGATTTTAGGGCACTCTTAGAAAAAACCGACTTCAGTCGGTTGCTTTTTCTGCGGGTCGTGCAATTTGTTCAGTCCGCATGAAGGCCTCCTAACTCATCAGTGCAACATCTCCGTGAACACAAATAATCAAAGAACCACAGAGGTGAGACAACGGTGAGGACTCGACAGCAAGAAACCACTGAAATGCTGGAGCAAAAGAAAAACAACAGTTAGACTCCGATGGGCCCGACCAGAGACAGAGCATCAGGCACCAACCAACATTACCTTGAATTAGATCTCTCTAATTCTCAATACGCCTTTACGTTGGAACCGTCATAGAATCTGAGGCCTGACCCACCGGCGTGCATTTTAAGAGGGAAGCAAAGTTGCCAACCGTGATTGGGTTAACTACCATGCATGCAAACTGTCGTATAATATCCATGTTGTACCAAATCTTTTTATATCGAAGAATGATTTTACGAAATTGGGTGCTAAAGTCATTGCGGTTACTTCATTGTTTTACTTCTACTTTATATATTTTTCTGAATTTATATACTAAGTCACCATAAAATTCGGGTTCCGATAGACCTTGTTGCAGAAGAGATTTAAGTTCAATATTGAATTTTGAAATTAAATTAGAATGGCGTCTATAAAATTTTGAAAAGGCTTTGCGAATTTATGGTACTGATAACCCTGATTAAGAAGTTTAGCAGCCTTTTCAAAATTTTATAGACGCCATTCTGATTTAATTTCAAAATTCAATATTGGACTTAAATCTCTTCTGCAACAAGGTCTATCGGAACCCGAATTTTATGGTGACTTAGTATATAAATTCAGAAAATATAAAACCGCAATGACTTTAGCACCCAATTTCGTAAAATCATTCTTCGATATAAAAAGATTGGGTACAACATGGATATTATACGAAAGACTGCATGCATGGTAGTTAACCCAATCACGGTTGGCAACTTTGCTTCCCTCTTAAATTGCACGCCGGTGGGTCAGGCCTCAGATTCTATGACGGTTCCAACGTAAAGGCTTATTGAGAATTAGAGAGATCTAATTCAAGGTAATGTTGATTGGTGCCTGATGCTCTGTCTCTGATCGGGCCCATCGGAGTCTAAATGTTGGTTTTCTTTTGCTCCAGCATTTCAGTGGTTTCTTGCTGTCGAGTCCTCACCGTTGTCTCACTTCTGTGGTTCTTTGATTATTTGTGTTCACGGAGATGTTGCACTGATGAGTTAGGAGGCCTTCATGCGGACTGATCAAATTATTTGTCCAAATCGCGACGGAAGTAAGGGCGAGGGTTGTGGCCACGTAAAATCGATTTAAGTCCCCAGTGGAAATCTTTCCACTGACCGTTCCAAGGCGGTTCTTCTGTGGCGATTTATTTATGTTGTTGTGTGTTACTTACTGTGTGTATCACTTGTGTCTTTTTATTTTGGATGGCCATATGGCCATTTTGTGGGAAAGTGACTGTCCTTGTGGCCTTCCTTTGTTTAGGTTTCCATTATGGTCTGGTCGCTTAATGTTTGTGTTTCTTTCCCTTTAGTGTCTTTGATGGGTGGAGTAAGTTAATTGTATCGATTCCTGATCTTTGTTTTACTTCTACTTTATAATGGGAAAAGTAGGGTTTACAAGTCCCCGCCCATCGGGACTTGGAGAAATAGATTGGGCAGTATGGTGCTTCCACGCATAGCTGAAACTGACAACACATAAATGCTGGTAAAGTAGAAGGACTAAGCCTGCCCAGGTAAAATGACTTGAGTCAGATTGTTCAGTGCATATAAGCCGTTTGGTTTCATTGAGCAGCAGGGCTTGAGATGTCATTTCATCACAATGCCGGGTTGAAGTCCCGCAAAATTGGAAGCAGCGTCTCCCAAATGGCGTGAGTCAGACTTATAATTTGAAAAGTGGGGTTTACAAGTCCCCGCCCATCAACTTACAACTATTGAGGCACACATTTTTAAATTCCGCCAGTTCAAAGAGATTAAAGTATATCGTTAAAGTGATAATCGTTGTGATACAAACCGATAAACGTGAAAGTGTGCTTCAGTAATCTTTTTATGTCGGGTGTGGATAATCTAATTATCTTAGGTGTAAAAATGAAGTATCTGTCTTTTAATTAGGTGTGAACGAAGTAAAAAAGGGCGAATTAACGCACGTTAATTTAAAAGAAAAGATAGGATAGGATTAAAAAAAAACATAGGTAAAATAAAATAGTAATAGCGAGCACAGCTCGCGATGCGCGAAGCGCATCGCGAACGAAGTGAGCTCTACGGTAGAGAATCTGACCAAGAAAATTAACATACAACCCTACATACTTTAATGCTTAGATCGATCTGACCATTTTTCTTCCATCTGTCTTCCGGAAGTTGTTTAATGGGGCGAAAACGAGGCTGACAGTCTGGTATAACGTGTTTTCAGAACATTCGGATGATGTTCAGAGTTTTACCGAAGACAAGTCTAGCGTATGACAACAAATGAACAGAAACGGACCTAATAAACAGAACGGACTTGCAAAAACAACAAAAATCCCGAAGTGCTTATTTTTTCATTATTTCTCCGACCTTTGAATGTTTAATCCAGCTGGGCACCGCCACATTGAAAGTACTTTTATTGTACAATAAAATACTGTACATAATGAGGTGTACCTAAAACAAGCAGCTAGCAAAATGTACAAGTTTACAGAAGTATCTGAACAGAATAGAATTGAATAGAGCTTACAACATCATAGGTAATAAAATGGCTAAATGTGACCAAATCAGTGTATGAACATAGATAGATAATACCCACAATAATGCTGATCTATCTATCTATCCATATATCTATCTGTCTGTTTTGTTTGATTTGAGGTTTTACATCCCCATCAACACTGTAAAGGTCATTTTGGAGATGTTGTTTCCAATTTTGTGGGACTTTTACCCGACATTGAGATGAAATGACATCTCAAGCCCTGCCGCCCAATGAAACCAATAGGGTTTATAAGCACGACTCGCACCGCTTTGCCTGGGCAGGCTTACATGTAGATCCCCTAAGCGGTTTACCACCAGTACTTGTGTGCGGGTCGCTTTCAGCTCTGCATGGAAGCATCATGCAGCCCATCTTTTCTTTAAGCCCCGATGGGCGGGGGCCGGCTGTCTGTCTATCTATCTGTCTGTCTATCTGTTTGTTTGTCTGTCTGTCTGTCTAATATTATCTTATCCTATCCTATCTATCGAAGGGTGTTAGCTGAAATAAAGGGAACGATGAGTTTGTACAGTGTTAGTATAGTTAAAAGATAAAAACAGAGATTGGTCTTTAAAGGAGAAGCATGAACCCCCAGGCAAACAGCACTACTAAACTGGATTTTCATTAACATGCGGGTACAGGGGCAACACCCACATAAATGAGCCCTTTTCCAGGTAACTGGCTTGATGCACGCATGGTAGATCTCACACCAGATCTCGAGGTTTATCTATGATGAGGGTCGGTAGCAGAGAGCTTCCACTCTCTGCAATCTCTCCGTCAGCTGCTTCAATATTGTCTTAGGGCCCCAAAGGCCCTTGCTTTTCATCTTCCTGTATGTCACAGCCAGCCTCGAATGCACTGTTGGAGTGTTTCACATGTCCATACCAGCGGAGCCTTCTCTCATTCAGGATAAGGTCAGGTCCTCAATGGACATTGCAGATCTGTCTGATCATTGACATGTCATTCCGCTGCAGAGACGCTGGAGGTTTGGCTTTATCAATGGCCAAGTGTCACTAGCATGGAACACCGCACTCGCACAAGAGCTTTACACTCGGCAACGTGTCTTGAACGAGACGTGATGGGAAGAGAGAACTGGTAGCCGTTCCTTGATTTTCTTCCAGGCTGTTTCACATGATGTGGTCGAAAGATCACAGCCATCCGTTGTTGAGAGTATGTCTCCTAGGTAGCAAAAGGAAGCTACCTCACCTCTAGCTTGCCAGGTCCACCTTGGACTTCCCTATACGGTATCAGACCCAAAAAATATTCTGCAAATTTTAGCATACCCAAAAAATAAACCCAAACTATACTGGTATAGACTTGTCTTCTGTGAAGAAAACGTGTTTTCACTAATTTTTGCCTATAATGATTGTATTTGGTAACAAAAGAGCTTAAAACAGTTCCTAACAGTATAGCTCTGTAATAACTATAACGCAACTGAATGTTTGTGCAGCAAGGAAAACAAAGACATAATTAAATCAGCTTCTGAGATGGGTGATATAATGTGTCAACAACACGCATTAAGCATTTAAAGCCAAATATACCAAAGATATTTGATAGTCCCCCTACAAAAAATATCTGCTAAATGGCCAGACCCATAAAAATACCAGGTTCTTCCTACCCCCACCCCCCACAAAAAATGCTAAAATATACAATTGTGACCCCCCCACCCCCACCCCACCAAAAAATAGTCCCAGCCTATGTAACAGGCAACGTTCATAGTATCCCCCTGGGTCTGTCGTCTAAGGGGCGTGTAGTTCTTTGGCACTGTGTACACCGATAATCAGGGTTCTCTGTCAAGCGCATTAGCCCACTGAATTTCTCGTGCTCCCAGAACATGCAGCCATTGCGAAATGTATTGCCCACTCCAGTGTGACATACAACACATGGGAACTCACCTGGCCTCTGCAGTGGGTCTAGGCCAGTACCACAGATGCAGAGGGTCTAGGCCAGTACCATAGACCATGATTTTCATCTTTCCGACATTATCTCTCAGCCCTTTCTCCTCCATTGCTTCTTTCCAAGTGAAGCGCCTCCTGGCACTTTCCTCAAGCGATTCAGCTATGATGACAAGGTCATCAGCATACAGGTCCTCCCAGGGGACTCCAGAGTGGAACTTGTGTGTCATTGCCTTCACTTCTGTTTTACAAGCACACTGATGAAAAGCAGTGGGCTGAGAACAGAGCCTTGATGAACACGGACACGGTTCCCCACATTAGCATACATGTACACCCCCACGACCGGTTGCAAAATCCAGTTGTCCACTCCAAGTTTGCAGTGCCAACCAGATAATCTTCCAGGGTACTTGATTAAATGCCTTCTCCTGGTCTATGAAAGCCATGTAGAGTCTCTTGTTGGCACATTATTGCAGTTGGAAAACTTTATTGAGGAGACTAGGAGATTTGGGTTTTCCAAAACAAAGGAAAATTAAAAATCAGCACATTTTTTTCTGCATCCCAGTATCTAATATATGTTCTTTATATGTTTGTTTGTTGTTATTTTTTTTTCCAGAAAATACATTTGAAAACAAACCATTTGTGGGAATATACAGGAGATGCATTTACCTCTTTCTAGCCTGTAACGGCTTAGAATCAGTGCCCTGATCCAAAATATTCCATACTTTTTTGGTTACCACAGCAGACTGAACATCTCCTACCATATTCTTTACGGGCCTCCATGGCCTAGTGGTTAAGAGCGCTGACTCTTGATCATTAGGTGTCTCACCGCTGTGGTTTGAGCCTCGCTTGGGTTACATGTGAGATGCCAAGTTCTGCAACGGAAGGTCGGGTGGTTTTTCTCCAGGTACCCCGGTTTTCGCCCACCTCTGATTAACGATCGACTCGATATAAGTGAAATAATCTTGAAAGGGCCGTAAAACCTAAAAAAAAAACTACCATATTCTAGTTCTGATGTAACTGTGGTGTTACCAGCTTTGATGGCTCAGTGGTGGAGTGTCCGCTTTGGGATGAGGTTGTAGGTCGCGATCCCCAGCTATGACATGCAGTTGATGTTACTTGTTTCTGAAAAATATCAGAATCAGATATCTTTCAGATATGTTAAGTTAAATAAAGTTTTTATCCTTATCACTGTTTATGAGCTACTATTCACCTTATTTGCATTATCTGCTGGTTCCTAGTCTGAAGGTTATCAGTGTTTGAAAAACAAGTAACCAGACCCCCCTGACCTTAAAAGGTCAGGGGGGTCTGGTTACCTGTTTTTCCAATATTGACAATGTGCAAGCTGGGAGCCAGCAAATAATGCAAATATGGTGAATGCTTTGTTATTACAGCATCAGTTTCGTGGAATTATTTAGTTGCATAGACTCGTGTATGCTTTGCTGTGCTCGCTCTTAGGCTAAGCCTATTTACATATTATTTAATAGTGTCAAATTAATTTATTGTTATCATGATAAATCTAAAAGAATCTACTGTATCACCATTGTAACAAGGTTTAAGTTTCTTTATGTTGCACAAGGTAATCAAAGACTTCCAAATGGTAGTTACTTAATGATAAAGGCAATAAGAAGGAAAATAATGCACAAAATGGGTGGGGGTGGGGGGAAATAGTTCCGTTCCGGTCTGTTCCGGTAATCAAGTCCGTTCCGGTAAATTTACGCACCGCTGCCAGACTAGACCGAGCGATGCCGTTTCGGTAGATCGTGATGTTTGATATTTCGACCCATTGAAGATTGTTTGGCTTCTTTAAGATCGATGTTATCCGACTGTAATTTACTTCCGGGGTTGCATTTCCGCAACAAATCTATGTCAAAATATTTTCAGAATTAAACTTGTTATTTGACACACAAAGAGCAAAATGGCTTTCGATCTCGGGTCTGAATTCGTTAGTGTTTTAATTCCCAGAAGTGTTGATAATCGGTTTATGTTTCTGAATTCGAATGGTCGAGGTCTCTGGTTACCAACGTCTCCTAGAACTGGTGATGAAAGTCTAAAGAACATTGCAACCAAATTTGCTGAAGAGGTAGTGCATTTCTCATCGCAGTAATAGGAGTGTGATAGCTCAGGGGACGAATGCCAAAGAGTGCAACGTCCTTTGGATCAGTGAAGGAGCGTGATAGCTCAGTGGTTAGTGCATTTGCCTCTGATGCTAGAGGTCCCAGGTTCGATCCCCGGCAGCGGTGTGAAAATTTCGGTGTCCGAACAAGCTCCATTGGCATCATTTGCAGGGATGAATGTCATAAAGTGCACCGTCCTTCGGATCGGGACGTTAACTGGAGGCCCCCTGTGCAGGGAGAACCATCCCCTGTGCAAGTTAAAGAACCCTACCGTAATTACATGATTACTGTGTAGGCTTTCATCCTGCAAAACTGGAGTGTATCTAATACACCGTCTGTGTCCCCTCCGGGGGTTAAGGCGAAACCGGAAGAAGAAGAAGAGGATTGTCTAAGGACATGTCACCAGTAAACAATTCTGATTGGGATGTTAACTGAAGGCCCCTTATGCAGTTAGAGTCATCTCCTGTGCAGGTTATAGACCCTTACCGTAATTACATGGTTACTGTATAGGCTTTCAACCTTGCAACCTGGAGTGTGTGTAATGTACACCTGCGAGTACTGGTAAAATGTGACCAATCGCAGTATAAGTACAGTACAGTCATAGAAATCTCAATATCCCCACATATGATATCTTGGATATCTGTTTGGTTTCTTGTCTGATTCATAACAGACAAGCGTAAACCAGCAACATTTTATTGCTGGTTACCCTAGATTGTGATTTGTTTGTCTTGTAGATTGAAAAAATTGCTGACATTCTTTCCCGCCATTACCTCACTAGTGGGGGTTGTGGGACAACTCGGCACATAGCAAACTAGGCACATGACAAACTCGGCACATAACAAACTCGGCACATGACAAACTCGGCCTATACAAACTCGGCACATAATTAGCTGTTTGGGTCAATTATCTATTGTTCACTTGGTAATGATAATTGCATAACCAAACAAATAATCAAATTAAAGTTACCTGTGAAATAGGGACCAACTAAATAGTGACCAAACATCAATATTTAATGGAGTAGATCTTTATTTAAAAAATTTTTTCAATAAAATTTCAACTATTAAAGTTTCAAATATTTAAGTTGTTTCTTAAATTTACCAGCGAATAAATCTTAAAAAAAAAAAAAAAGGACATAGATTATGGGTACTCGTTAGAATTACCGCCTCAATGAGGTGCTTCTAACAAGCACCCACAACCTATTTTTACTGAAAACAAGGAAAAAATATCGTTTGACAAGACGCCCATCAACTCGGGCTGGTCAATCTCTTGTTTGACAATACGCCCATCAACTCGGCTGGGCAATCATGGTTGGCAATGAGTCCCAAATATCATATTCACAGCTTTAGTCATCGCCTGATTAATCAGATAATTAGTGTAGCAATTAAGTCATATCCAGAGCTTATTGATTTAGATGATTGAAAAAAAAAATGCAAAAAAAAAACAAAAAAAAAAAACTAGAAACTTTTTTTATTTAATAAGCATATGTATAATTATTATAAAATAATAATAATAAAACAGGCAAATGAAGTATTAATGTACAGCTTAATAAGCATTATAACTATTGTGGGCCGAGTTTGTAGGGGCCGAGTTGGCTATGTGCTGAGTTTGCTATGTGCCAAGTTGTCCCGATACCTTGTGGGAGGGGTAATGTAAAGCTGAAATTCTTAGGATCAAAATTAGGTCGCTTGTCGCATTCATTTTTCTGGAGAGCCTGTGTGTTGTCAGATATTTGAGTGTGCTGAGCTGTATATAATTGGACCAGTATACTGAATAGTCCTTTGTAACTGTCAGTGTGCTGGCTGTGACAAACTCGGAATCAGGATTGTTGCTTGACACCCCATAATAAGTCATTAGAAATCATCAAGTCACTACCCGGTATATTAAAAAGAAGGTCTCCCTGTTTCCCATGGTCTTAATTCTTGGGTTCACTCTTTGGAAAACAACTTATAGAATGCATCCAGATGATGGTAATCAGGAGTGCAAGATTACAATTAAGGAGAGTAGTAGTAGAATTTCCCAGTACTTGGCATTTACAAGGAAGAATGGGAACAGAAGGTGTTCGGAGGGCTTGCGAAACTTCAAGTCCGCGCGCGGTACAAACTTGGCTTTACTTCTAATCTTGGCCGGAGACATTGAAACTAACCCCGGCCCAAGGTTTCGCTGCGGACTCTGCAAAAAATATTGCAAAGGTTCCGAGAAATGGATAGAATGTGAGGACTGTAACAAGCGCTTTCACTCCTCATGTTCTGATTTGGATAACAGTCAATTGTTAGAAATTGAATCTAGAGCTGGAACTTGGTATTGCAAAGACTGCAAAGCTGACTGTGGTCTTTGCAGTGGTCCTGTCCTTAATGGCCACAAAGCCGTTCAGTGTGATCAATGTGAAATGTGGAAACACACTGACTGTTCCTTCATTTCAGATGCAGAATATGGCACTTTGGTAAATTCAAGCTGCCACTGGATATGTCCAAAATGTGAGGTCTGTAACTTTTCAGACTCCTTCTTTGATGAATATGTAGAACTGAGTAAGCCAAACAGGTTTGAACCTCTGTCAGAGGATAAGAGAGGCAAATCTTCAATTGCTGATGAAACTTAGTCAAATTTTGTGAAAGGTTTGAAACTTTGCAGTATAAACATAAATGGAATTAGAGGGAAAATTCTTGAACTTTTAGCTTTCCTCAACACATCTCAACCTCATATTGTTGCTATTCAGGAAACAAAGATTGACAGTTCAATTGCTACATCTGAGCTTTTCCCTGAAACTTGTGAGTACAGTGTGTACAGAAAAGATAGGAACTCTCATGGCGGTGGGGTGATGTTGCTCATTCATAGAGACATTCCTCACATGCCTTTCATGGAACTTGAAAATGACACCGAATCGGTCTGGGTTAAGGTTTTTGCAAATAAAACTTCCCACTTCGTAGCAAGTTGGTATCGACCACCAAATGGTACAATCGAAAACTTCCAGTTGTTTAAAGACCAACTGGATTGCATTAAATCGCAGCATAAGGGTAAAAAACTCCCGGCTGTACATGTTCTAGGTGACCTCAACTTCAGAGACATTGCTTGGCCCGACAGGTTCAGCAAACAAGGCACAATGCTGAGTCAGTCGGAAGGACAAATATTGATTGACATTATGAACGATTATGGCCTTGAACAAATTGTGAACTTCCCCACTCGTGATAAGAACACATTGGATCTGATCCTTACGACTTTGCCAGGACAATTCGAAGACATTCATTCCCCAGATAAACTAAGTGACCACGATGTTGTCTCCGGATATTTAAAAATTCACATCCCACCAATAAAGAAACCTCGGAGGAAGGTGTACTCATATCAGAAAGGTGACTATGAAACTATGAGGAAGGATGCACTCAGATTTGCAAAGGAGAATTACTTTAATGGTCATTCAGATGCTCGGTCTATACAGGAGAATTTTGATTTGATAACTTCTTTCATTCATACTTCGGCCGAAAATCATATCCCCTCAAAAACTAGTAGGGCTGTATCTTCTATTCCCTGGATCACTCCAGAGATAAGAAGGAAAATTCGCAGAAGGAATAAGATTCATGCAAAGGCAAAAAAGACGGGAAGTGGTAAACTCCGGACAAAATTTGAAAACTTGAGACGTGAAATCAAGACTGATATAAAAAATCAGCATGATTTGTATGTGAATAACTTGGTAGGTGATGTAAAGGCAAATCCCAGAGACTTCTAAAGATATATTAATAGCCAGAAGAAAGACAGGCAAGGTATCCCGCCCCTTAATAAAAGAGGAGGGGACGGGGTTGCTGAATCAGACTCTGAAAGGGCAGAGGAACTAGTTGGTCAATTCAATGATGCATTTAATAAAACTGAGTTCACGGAGGTTCCATTGACTGGAAGATAGGCCCCATTCATGGATAATATTGTTGTGACAGCTGCAGGAGTGATCAAATTACTTCAAGGCTTAAACCCCAGTAAGGCCTTAGGACCCGATGAACTTCATCCCAGAGTCCTGAAGGAACTAGCAAATGAGTTGGGTCTAGTTTTCGCACACTTGTTTCAACAGTCTCTTGATACGGGTGAAATCCCCAAAGAATGGCTCTTAGCAAACATTTGTCCACTCTTCAAAAAAGGAGATAGGGCTCTTGCCCGTAATTATCACCCTGTGTCTCTGACTTGTGTTCTGTGTAAATTGCTGGAACATATAGTCTGCTCAAACATCATGGCCCACTTGGACGAGCATAAACTTTTGTCAGACAGGCAACATGCATTTAGGAAAAGGCACAGTTGTGAAACTCAGCTAAGCACCGTTATTAATGACTGGGCAAAAATCTTGGACAAAGGGGGACAGGTGGACACATTTATTCTTGACTTCGAGAAGGCCTTTGACACCCCTCCTCATGAACTACTTAAATCTAAGTTATTTGGTTATGGAATTGGGGGAAAGACCCTCAAATGGATAGATTCCTTTCTTTGCTACAGAAAACAGCGGGTTGTTGTTAATGGTGAATCTTCGGAGTGGGCTCCAGTTTTGTCTGGAGTCCCGCAAGGGACCGTTCTTGGTCCACTTTTGTTCTCCCTGTACATCAATGATATTTCCACTGACATTGACTCAGAAATAAGACTGTTCGCAGATGACTGTGTTTGTTACCGGGAAATTAGAGATACAGATGACTCATTGAAACTTCAGGCTGACATAGATAGATTAGGATGTTGGGCACGTAAATGGGGCATGAGATTTCAGCCAGTTAAATGCAATATTATGCAGATAACTAGGAAGAGATCTAATAAAGTTGAGGCTTCTTACACCTTAGAGGGAACGGTCCTCGAGAATGTGGACTCCATTAAATACCTTGGAGTGACAATCTCACACAACTTGAGATGGAATACTCATATTAGCAACATGTGTACTAAGGCAAATAGAACACTTGGTTTCCTGAGGCGAAATCTTCATCAGTGCCCTCAAGATGTAAAAGAGGCAGCATATAAAGGTCTTGTTCGCCCAATCTTGGAATATGGTAGTTGTATCTGGGACCCCAGTGGAGTAAGTAAGTAAGTAAGTAAGTAAGTAAAGTCTTTATTTTACGAGGGTTACAAATTTAGCATAGGAGCTAATCTTCCATGAGGCCCTCAAAACATTTACAATATATACACAAGCATTAAAACATAATATACAAATACAGCTAACATAAATACAAGTAGCTGTCAGGAAAGAAAGAAAGAAAAAAAAAACACAATGAAAATCATGTGTATTGTGTGTGTGTGCATGCCTGTGTGCATGTGTGTGTGTGTGTTTGTAAAGACAGTTACATGTACACTAACATTTACAAACTATATATATATCAGTCTATGTACTCGTCTTTGAGATTAATCACCAGTCAACCATTTGATGCATTTTCTATGAAAAGCTTCAGCTGACTGAGAATGCTTGATACTGTTTGGTAGAGAATTCCATATAAGGCACCCAGAGTATCTCATCGACTGTTTAAAGAGCTCTTTCTTTGGTTTTGGTGGGATAAAACACCCAGATGTAGTTGATCTGAGGGATGGTATTGTTTCATTTGCCTGTCTTAGCACAAAATGTTCAGAAATATAAGTAGGGGCCAAACCATTGTAAACCTTAAACATTAATTTTGCTTTTCTAAGAAATATTCTGTCAAAAATAGACATAATTCCAAGTGTGCTCATAGCTTCTGTAATACTTTCTACATTATAGTCTAAAATGACACGGCAAGCTCGTTTTTGTAATCTTAAGAGCTTAGTTTTATTACTTTCAGATGTATTACCCCAGATAATGTTACAGAAATCTATATGGGGCTGGATGTAGGATTTGTAATACTGCACTCTGTGTGAGAGAGATAAAAAATTCTTTATTTTTGAAAGAAGCCAAATGCTTGAACTGATTTTCTTAGAGAGATATTTCACATGTTCCAACCATGACAAGTTATGGTCTACAAAAATGCCCAGAACTTTTTCATGGCTCACTGTACCTAAATTATCATTCATGTATTTAAGAGTCAGACCTTCATTTTCCATTCTTTGCCTTCTTTGGGATGTTGTTATTAACATCAGTTTAGTCTTTTCTGTATTTACAACCATACCATTGCATTTACACCACATACTCAGTTTATTTATAGCTTGCTGTAAATTCTGCTCAATATCAGTTGTAGATCCTTGTATATCAAATAATGTGGTGTCATCGGCATACAGTTCGGCATATATATCCTTGATGTAAAGTGGTAAATCATTTATGAAAAGAAGGAATAATAATAGTCCCAAAATAGAACCTTGAGGAACCCCATATGTTACAGACTTTAACTCTGATTTTGTGTTATACAAAGAAATCTGCTGTTGTCTATGAGTTAGGTATGTTTTAAACCATGTGGAAGTTTCTTCACTGATTCCATATAATTGCAGTTTTGTCAACAAAATGTCATGATCAACAAGGTCAAAGGCTTTTCTGAAATCTATAA
This sequence comes from Lucinisca nassula, assembly GCA_963580285.1. Taxonomy (NCBI): domain Eukaryota; kingdom Metazoa; phylum Mollusca; class Bivalvia; order Lucinida; family Lucinidae; genus Lucinisca; species Lucinisca nassula. The sequence goes on along the minus strand of OY757022.1, from coordinate 11,556,096 downwards.
ATAATACTCCTACCATTTTGTCATTATCAAGAGCATTTAGCCATGTATCTACCATACTTAAGAGTGCCGTTTCACAAGAATGTTTGGGCCTAAAGCCAGACTGTGTTTTATGAAGCAGCTCGTATGTGTTAAGATGGTGCATAAGGGAGTCATGAACATGTTTTTCAAGAATTTTAGACAGGGTGGGAAGTATTGATATTGGGCGATAGTTATTCATATCCTCACAGGAGCCCTTTTTGAATAAGGGTGTGACTTTTGCTTCCTTCCATTTTTCAGGGAATATAGAAGCTCTGATACTCTGATTGCATATATATGTTATTTCATTTGCTATATGAGGTGCTGAAAGTTTTAGCAGCCTAGGGCCTATAGCGTCTGTCCCTGTTGCTTTGCTGGCATCTAAATTATGAAGAAATTTTTTAACTTGATCTTTCTGAACAGGTGGAATATGAAATTTAGATCCTGTCAAAAGTTTGGAACTACAGAATTCCCTAAGTCTCTCATGACTGGAAGAAAGAAGTGGCTCCTTTATTTTTGAGGCTACATTAACAAAGAACTCATTAAAAGTATTTGCAATATCGGTGGGGTGTTCTACATTCAAATCTCCATTCTTAATTGGGCCAATATGTGTTTGTGCCTGTTGTCCCTTCCCAGCTCCAACTTCTTGAAAGATTTTAAAGATGCTTCCAGGTTTGTGCTTATTCTGATCTATAAAAGTTTCATATTTTTCTTTTTTAGACAACCTTATCATATGGGTAACTCTGTTTCTCCAAATTTTATAATCATTTTCATAGCCTAATGCCTTGTGTCTGTCTCTTATTTTGATGGCATCCAGTATTTCTGGTGTTAGCCATTTGGGTTGGTTCTTGTGCTTAACCCGGTGTTGCCGTATAGGTACATGATTATTAACGATTTCCAGAAAGAGGTCTGTCCATGCCTGTAGTATATCATCAGGGTGTTCAAAAATTTGAATGATTTCCCACGGAACTGACTGAAGGTCACTTATAAATTTATTTTCATCAAAGTTCTTAAAGGACCGGTATTTTATGGTATGATGCTCTGTCTTAGGTAAACAAGAGTTCATTTTTCGTGTGAAGAATATGGGGAAATGGTCGCTTAATCCAATTTTTGGGACATCAACAAATGTTATATTTTCAGAAAAGTTTGAGTAAATATGATCTATAAGTGTTTTTGAACTGTTTGTCAAACGTGTGGCCTCCCTAACAAACTGAGTTAGACCAAAAGACTCTGTATAATCCAACCATGATTTCCCAACATGATCATTTAATAAGTCCCTGTTGAAATCACCTAGTAGGTACATTTCTAATTCCAGACAACATGCTTTTTCGAGACTTTCTTCAAAATAGTCATTCCACTGGATGGTTGACTTTGGAGGTCTATATATATGAGCAACAAGGAAAGACTTGCTGTTGGTGGGTTTGACTTCAAGCCATATACATTCAAGCAAGTCATGCTCCAAGTCATACCTTCGAACACAGGAGATCCCATTTTTAACATATACCAGCAAGCCCCCACCATTTGAACTTCTATCTTTCCTGAATGGTTTCTGAAATCCATTCACTTCAAATAATGAGTCTGCATGAAGGTCGCTTAGCTTGGTTTCACTTAAACCAAGTATATGTATTTTATTATAATCTGATTGCAACATAATTTTTATTTCATCAATCTTATTTCCAAGGCCTTGAATATTTGTATGACCAATTCTTAAACCTTTACCTCTCAGACCGAGATTCACTGTATCATAAGACCTTTCTGGTATTGACCTGTCATGCAAAGAGTTATTAACATTTTCACTAACCTGAGACCTCATGGAAGAATTAGCTAAAATATCAGAGGCATGCAAATCATTATAATCATTATAATTAGGAAAGCCTGAAACAGAATTTGTAGATTCAGACAATATTGATATCTCTAGATCTGAAATGTCATTGACCTGTTCATTATTTTGATTGCCACTTTGTGTTGAATAACAAGGCTGTGATTCTCTGTATGCATTGTCATTTTGCTCTTCAATTTCGACAAAAAATTGGTTAGTGTCACAAAAACATTCACTTAAATTACAGTTATTGCATATATTCTGAAACAAAGAAAATCTGTTATGCAATAGGATTTCAGAACTTTGCAAAACATTAATACATGAGGCATCATAGCCGAAATCCTAACTACTTTCGCACTTTTTACTTTTGTGTCCATAGAAACCACAGTCATGGCACTTAATTTGTTGAGGGTGTTTACACTGCCTCGTGGAATGGTTGGTTTCCCCACATTTATTGCACTGGCTGTTTTGTTTATAAAATTTATGAACTGTTTTTCTGGTTGACTGAGGTGTGGTGGTACTGCTTTTCCGGTGCTGGAATGAGGGTCTTCTTTCTTGATTTCTATTGTACACACACTGGTCAAAGTTTTGCACAATTTCCACAGTACTGTTAATTGTGGCTAACAACCTTTTAATTCCTGATTGTGATAGGTGGATAGAGTCCCTAGAGTAGTAGCGGTCTATGATCTCCCCATGTTTATTATGAAAGGCACAATCCATATCAACAAGTTTCATATTGTACTGCTGTGAGAGTCGTTTAATTACAGTGTTTATGTCTACTGTATCTGTATCGCCTCTAGGACAGCTATTAGCCAACAAAACTTTGCAAGTGCTGTTTTTCTGAGTGATGTAGCTTAACAGCTGATCATATTTTTCCTCAAAGTATTCACTATCTGTACCCTGTGAAGCATTGTTTCCTCCAATATAGATGATAAGATGGGAAAATTTACAAATATCAAACACTTTAATATCCTTCAGAATGGTGTCGACAGTTGCTCCTGGTATTCCTTCCCTGCGCACATTGTCTTTAAGCCCCTTAGGGTTTGCACCGGTAATAATTGAATCACCTATCAGAAGTATCTGTTTTTGCTCGTTTATGCGTATTGACTGTCTTGGTTTAGGTATTGGTCTAAAGGAAAGCATCGGCTCTTCTCTTATTCTGCGTTTTGGGTGCGATTGACCGGTTGTCTGATTCCTGGCAGATCTTGGCGTAGATGTGACTCTTTGGCCGTCATTTGGTACAGTTGCGTTTGAATTTCTTTTTTCTTCTGTGCTAGCAGTCTGAGGTAAACGATCAGCATTGCCTGATAAAACATTATCACTGTTGTTAGAGGAAAGCTCTAGATCTGTTGTGTTGAATGTTTCATCAACAGTTTGGTATGTAGAGTTAGCTGCCTTTTGTACTAATTTATTTACCTGGGCAGTCAAGGTAGCAACCTGTCCCTGCAAAGCATGGATTGTGTTCATCAGCTCTGCTATGTTTCTCATCAAAGGAGATTCTGTGTCGACTTCCACAAAAAGTCCTGGTTTGGCAGACAAATCCTTCTGGTTAATATGTACATAGCTGTTACTGTTATTCTTCAAATCTTCATAGCTACTGGTGAACAAGGCAGTTTTTGTATCATCAACAAAATTATTAAACATTTTTATTGTTAGTTTTTTGAAATTCTTTTCTTTCCAGCATTCTTGTCCTGGCCCACTTAGGGTAATTTTCATTTCAACTTTATCTATTTCAAGATTACACCTTTTGCCATTTACATGGGTTTTTAAGGAGAATTTTTTGTCACTGTTGGTTGGAAATACAAATTCCCTCTCCAGTGCTGAAATAATGCTACTGAACAAAGGTCTTGTATAGAAGAAAATACTGGTAGTGTCCTTGTTTGTGATTATGTGATAGAATATACTATCGAAGGGATCAGTAATTTCACATGAAGAGAATCCACTAAATTGAGAATTTTCATTCGTGTTGTCCTCTGTAACAATTACACTTTTATTATTCTGTTGAAATTTTGAATTGGAGTCTGTAGTTTGTGGCTGCTGTGGTACTGGCAAACACAGACCTGACTCTAGAGAAATAGATAGTTCATTCAGGCTATTTTCCGAGAGCTGATTGATTTGGTTGCTAGCCATCTTGACAATAGCAGTAGAATTCACAAAAAATAAATATATATATTCCAATTAGATTACACGAGATTTCCACTGAATTATAACACTTAAAACATTTCTTTTGGTAATATATATTTCACATTCCAGATTATTTTTAGGAAAGAATACATATACTCCAGCATTTCCGACACACGCCTCACTAAGATAATTTCCTATTTCCTTATTACCTAAGATACTTATCACAATAGATTTAAGAAATCACAATAAATTTAAAAAATTTATATAAAACATACCAAATTTAAACTATTATTTTTATTTTATTTAATTTTCTATTTTTCAAAGCACTAATTTATTCCGATCATTTTTTTTGGTGATCTATCCTTAGATCTTTAATTCTATTTTTAACACATCCAAATTCTCATAACTGAACACTTAACAAACAGCATTTTTCCATCAGGCTGAATACATATACTCCAGAAAACACACTTCACTTAGATTATTTTCTTTTTCCCTAATTCTTAAGATATTTTTCAATTTTCCTTATTACTTAAGATACTTATCACAATAAATTTAAGAAATATATATAAAACATACCAAATTTGAATTTTTTTATTTTATTTAATTTTTCTATTTTTCAAAGCACTAATTAATTCTGATAATTTATGGTGATCTATCCTTTGATCTTTAATTCTATTAGTTACACATCCAAAATCTCATCACTGAACACTTAACAAACAGCAGTTCTCCATGGGGTTGCCATCTGTTTGGAATCACTTTAACTTTCCTCAGTGGGTGTTACATATACATAAGTATGCCACATCTGTTTGTGGTGTTGTTACACCCTATGTGGCACAGCTGGCTCCTTTCTATATGCTTGGTGAATCCAGGTTTAAATATTCCCACAGCAGGTGGTATGTAGGAAAAAATTGTTAAAAAATCATATTTTGTTTTAAAATCCACTTTCTAATACACTATTTTCCATATTTTATCACAACTTTACATTCCTGAAGTTGTCAGCTACATTCAGATATAAAATTTATAAAATTATTTCATCTTTAGCCCTAAACAATTTGACAAAACGTCAGAGCACATTTTTCATGACTGCTCTCTTTGACATCCTGAGGTCCTTAATGATGAAATTGAGAAAGTTCAGAATAGAGCTGCTAGATTTGTAACAGGCAATTACTGCTTTGAAACTGGGAGCATGACTGGAATACTTGGAAAATTAAAATGGGAGTCTCTCAAGAAAAGGAGAAAAGACAGTAGGCTAATCCTTTTATACAAAGGTCTAAAGGGTGTTGCCAGCATTCCAACAGATGACCTTGTTCCCCCATCTAGACACTGTAGAAATCACCATTCGTTAGCGTTTCAGACCCTTAGCGCAAGAAATGACATTTATAAAGAGTCGTTCTTCCCCAGAACCATTAGAGATTGGAATGCCCTTCCCGATTCGATTATTTCGACAGCTGAAGGTGCTGATGATTTTGTAGCTAAATTTACCTCTTTGGTTAGAGCTAGGGACTAACTTCCCACATCACAGGTCCTGGTGTATGAATGTCATTTGACGTGTCACCAGTAACAATTCTGATCTGATTCTGATATGGCACGAACCAGGAAAGGATTGTGCTTCGTGCACAACCCTCGCAAAACCCACGCTATTTCCACATTTGATCCACCCTTTAATATTTCACGTTCGTTTTCCGCAACCATTGCAAGTCATGGGAAGCCTTCACCCTACACGTCCACGTTTGTCCACGCTAGTCTCGCGCTTCAGTTTTTCTCACCATTAAATTAAAATTGGTTTTCCAGTGTTGTAGTTTTATTATGCAATCTCATAGCAACGCCATTATTGATTATTGTATAAAAAAAATAAACATGCATGGTTTAATAAATTAGGTCCAAATGTCCTGATGAAACAAAGCATGAAATAATTACAGAATCAGGTTTCAAAAGGTCCGGGACGATGATGAAAGAGATCCTTAATTGGCAATCAAACTCATACAGACCGGCCAGAGGTAAAAAACCCAGTCTTTATTTTCTTCGTGGAAAAAGATTGTTTTCTTATAGAACAAGCGAGAAATTTCTCTGAGAAGTAAAAACGCTCGCGTTGCAACGCGGTCAAATTTCTCAGTGAAACGCTCCGAAATTTCTCCACAAAAATCACTATTTCTTGGAAGATGAAGCTGTTCACGCTGTTTCTCGAGAGCATGAATGTTGAAAGTGTATGACCTTTTTTGTCTTTGTTCAAAGAGATACATGAGAATGCAGACAATGACATCATGCATAAATTTTACATGTGCGTTAAGCTAAGTCCTGTTTACCGGTAACCCCCTTATAAATGCGGACGGCATTGTGAACAGTAACGACTCAGATCACACTGCGCAAATTCACAGGCTTATCTGAGTATTTCCTATATGCACATGAACATTCAGTGCCCCACAAAATAACAGGCGGACAGTCTGATCCCAGCACTCATTAGCTAGAAACGTGGGACGCAGAAATGTGCATCAAGGCAATGCAGACATATTCTTCGATATATCCCAGAGGCCATAGAAGGCTTGTACAAACAATGAATCTGACTGTGCAGGCTATCTCAGTTTTCACCCGGTCAGAGCCTCATATACAAGAGGTAAAACCGCATTCTACTGCCGTCGGCAGAGAGCAAAGAAAACTTTATCAGATCAGCCTGTGCATCTAACCATTGTGGTCATATTCTGCACTTGCTGCTCTTTGAATATCCCAGGTAATAGATGGCTCATACAAACAGCGAATGCTATTAGACTGTGCAGGCTAGTCAGGGTCTTCAACATCACAGTGGCCCCCACCCATAGGGGCTTGAAGAAATATATGGGCTGCATGATGCTTCCACGGAGAGCTGAATCCGGCCCGCACACTAGTACTGGTAAACTGCTTGGAGGAGCTAAGCCTGTCCAGACAGGAAACGCGATGCGAGGCGGACCGTCCATGCTAATAAACCCTATTGGTTTCATTGGGCGACAGGGCTTGAAATGTCATTTCATCTCAATGTCGGGTATATGTCCCACATAAATGGAAGCAATGTCTCCAAAATGACTTTTACAGTGTTGACGGTGACGTTAAACCTCAAATCAAACAAAACAAACAAAATCAACTGTCACAGCCTTGTATAGCAAGACCTCGCACGTGCTCACTATAATGACGTTAATTTGGTAAAAGGCTGGAAAACTTCACAGAGTGCAAAGCTGCAAATGCTAAAATGACATACTGCATTTCGTACTCAATCTGAGACGCCGCACGGGAAAAGGCTGTCACATAAAAACACAATCAGCTCACAAGAAGATCTGACTTAGAAGAGAGAATAAGAAAATAACAATAGGATAAGATCGTTTAATCAAAGCACTGACAACACTTGCATGTAGATTGTCTCTGAGTGCAGGCCAGGAAAATGGGCGAATTGGGACTCGGGCAGTTTCGTTCAACCCTCGAATGCCTATAATTAAAGCAAACAGTATAGGCCCTGATTAGAGGCCACTTTCTGTGGTGTCTGACGATGATCTACGCTGTTTGGCAAATCCAATCCAGATCGATTCTACAAGCTTCATCTGGTGGACCTCTACCAAGATGTTCAATTTTATAGCCTTGGTGCCCAATATGATCCTGTCCATGAGTTCAGTTTATGAAAAACCCAGAGCTATGAAGATATTTATATCAATCAGGTGAACGAACATATCTTGCCTTCCTTCACAGTTTTTTTTCTTCTAATCCTCGCTTATGATTTTCCGGTCCCCAGGTGAGCGATATAGGGCCATCTTGTCATGTTTTTAGCTCACCTGTCACGTAGTGACGAGGTGAGCTTTTGGGATCACTTTTCGTTGGTCGTCCATCTTGAGTCCGTTAACCTTTTTTTTCAAACAACATCCCCTCCTAAACCACTGATTGGATTTTCACCACACTTCACAGGACTGATCCTCAGGTGTTCCCCTATCGAAGTTGTTCAAATGGTTCCGGTCCATTGCACATCTAGGTTACAGGAGCCAAAAATAGATTTTTTCACCGAAAAATTAAAAAATCTTCTCCTCTGAAACCACAAGGCCCAGGTCTTTAATATTTGGTATGAAGCTTCATCTAATGGACCCCTACCAAGATTGTTCAAATTATAATGCTGGGGCCAAAAATGCCCCTGCCCCGGGTCCCTTTGGTTTTACATAGGGTTATATCATGCAGGGTTCATACACGTCAGGGAAAAGTCAGGGAATAATAAAATTTTTCAAGGTCAGGGAATTTTACAAAATATCAGGGAAATTTTGAAATTTGGAAAATGTCAGGGAAATGTCAGGGAATTTTCTGATCTGGGTAGGCACCAACTTGTAAAGGTTAAGGCAGTTTCTTCAAATATTTCCTTTTTCATGAAAGCTATAATCACACTTACAGCAATTTAAGCATAACTTTAAATTGTATGTATATATCTATATTCTACATATTTTTCAAATTCCATATAGAAGAACTGAAAGGGATTTGCACCCCTTACCTCCTGAGCAAATGTGGTGATAGCTATATCTAATGATTTGATCCCCCCCTCCACTTCATAAAAGGCAATATAACTCAGAAACCATTCAGATCCCCATCCCTAAACCATATATATTCTTGTTCCTTTTGATAAGACACATTCAGTAACACCAACCTGGGGGTCCTCCTGAATGCACCGGGGTCATGCCCCACCCCCTCCATTTCATAAACGGCCCAATATCTCAGAAACCTTACAGATCCCAACCCCTAAACCATAATATTATATACTCTTGTTCCTTATGAAGAGACACTTTCAATGACACCAACGTGGGGGGTCACCCGGGGTGAGTTGGGGCCTTGCTCAACCCCTCCACTTCACAAAAGGCAAAATATCTCAGAAAACATTCAGATCCCCACCCCTAAACCATATACATTCTTGTTCCTTTTGATAAAACGCATTCATTGGCACCAACCTGGCGGTCCCATGGGATGCGCCAGGGTCATGCCCCACCCCCTCCATTTCATAAAAGGCCCAATATCTTGGAAACCTTACAGATCCCCACCCCTTAACCATATATTGATCTTTTTCCTTACAAAGAGATGCATTCATTGACACCATCTTGGGGAGTCTCCCTGGGTGCGCCGGGGCCTTGCCCCACCTGTAAAAGTTGTCATCTACATGTATGGTAACTATGCAAAAAGATGCAGATGACATTGCTCTGGAGGCTGAAAAGAAAAGAAAAATTGAATTACTTCCCAAGTCAAATGCTTTCCGGGCAAAGGCAACAGATATGAAAAAGGATCTTACTGTGCTAGATGCCAAGATATCATCACTGCAAGAAAAACTGAACACTTCCTAAATCGTTTGTATTGCTGTCTTGTTGAATGGCAAACTGTGCATGTAGATGTGAAATATTTAGTGGTTTTTATGCTGTTGTGCTGGATATGGGGCTGATCAGCTTGCTTGTATATAATAGTATGCAATACTGTCACTTAATTATGCAGGGCTTATTTTATGTGCGATATATAAAATCGAACATAATATTATCTACTGTACAATACCTTAATGACATGCTTTTGCTACCAAGGTGTATCCTATAGATGTTTCTTTTTAATTGGTAATCAGAATGACAATTCCATTTTAATGTAATTTAGTAAAGCTATGTTCAGAAAAACAGTTCGATTTGGCTAATATGTTCAGGTTTCCAAAAGTAATTGCTTTATTGTCTATTGGTAAGAACATAAAAACGTTTGTTTGAAACAGTGTATTTGATTACTTTTTAATGCATGATAATTCATGTCATTTTGTTTCCAATGGGCATTGTATAATCACCAGCTCCATATCCAGTTGATTTGGAATAAACAAACAAAATATTAAACAATGTAAATGGACCTGTGCAAGCTAAGGTGGCACTTTTGTGGCCACATGGGTGAAAAAATAAAGTAAGACAGTCATAATGAATTCATGGTTATTTCAAAACAATGATATCTTAGGATTAATTTTCTGTCAATGAGAGGATAACTTTATTGGAGGAAATCATGAAAATTTGTTCAAGCAATATTTAGGTGGAAAAATCTTATGTATGGGACAGTATGATTATAAGCAAACTAATTGTTTGGAAAGTTAACAGTAAAAAAATGATGTTTGGACACACATTTTAGAAAAAATTATGCCTAAAGCTTATAAGGGGTAAATATTTAAACAAAAATTGTCATTTATTGCTATTTACTCTAAGAAAAGTAGGTTCAGAATGACCAGAACATCATATTTCAGGACTTAGTTTTGAACCTCATGTTCATAAATCTTGCTACTGGTAGAACTACTTGAGTAATGATGATAACAATGACCGGCAAAAATGATCTCAAACAGAAGCAAAATTGTCCCATACGTAAGATTTTACAAGGGCTTTAATTTTGCTGCTTTTACCTGAACTGAATTCTTATGCTGGTTCAAACATAATGAAGTGTTAGACCAATAGGAAAATGTATGAAAATGCTCTTTTTGCCGAAGTTTATTAATGTGTATACATACATTAAACGTGTGACAAAAAGGAGTTTTCCCCTGAAAAAAAGCGAACAAAAATACTTGGTATCAGGGTAATTATGTCCAAGTTTAATGAGTCTGAATTGTATCATATAGTAAAACAGAACAGGTACTTGAAACTGTGAAGCATTAACACAATATGTAAAGCCAAAATTTATGAAACAACAATATTAATTAAATCTTACGTATGGGATGAAAAGACAAAAAAAAATTATGTTCACAACAATTTTCAAGTCTTTAATATACATGTATGTGAGTCACTTTCATTGCCAAATATGCTTTTTGATGTTGTCACCAGAAAAGCTTAAAACAAATTGCAAAGACTATAAAATAAAACGTTACAACCTGTATCTGACTACATTTATCAGATTAAGACTGGCATGGGTCACAACTTAAGAGACACTGCAGATCTGAAGATGCATAGAGACTGAAACTGCATCGGTTTTATCATAATGTACACCATTTATTCCACTTTTGATATCCAGAAATCAAAATATTGGAGCATTACCCGACAGTAGTTTAGAAGACAAAAAAAAAAACATACAAAAAAGTGTTCCATACATAAGATTTCAACTTTAAACCCCTTCGTGCTGTATCTCCCTGTCCAGTACCCCACCCTCTTTAAAGGAAAAGTTTCCTGGTTTTTGATGAATTAAGAAAAATTCGCTTCCTTGCTTGCCCCTTCCACTGCTGAATTCTTTCCCCTGCCTATTTCTGCCCCCTCCCCTCCATTCCAAAAATAAAATTCCCTTGGAGTTGGATTCTTTGTCAAAATTACCTCACTGCATTGCCCAAATCCATTTTTTAATTCACCTGAGCATGGGATGCTTATGGTGAGCCATTGTGATTATTCAATGTATGTCCTCTCTCATGTGTTGTCTGATGTATACAATTAGCTTTAAAAGTCTTCTCTTTAGCCCTTCACAGGAAATGTTGCCTAGGTGGTTATCTAGCTAAATAGCTAAATCGTTTTGCTTGGATGCAGAAAATGGCTAACAAGCTAAAAAATGGAAAAACATTTTTAATGACTACTCCTCCTATACCCCTGAGCCAATTCCATTCAACTTTCAAAGAAATCTTGCTTAGTTGACCCTTCAACAAACTAGCTAAGATAGTTCTGCTCCGAGGAACAAGATGGCCACCAGAGTTAAAAATAGAAAAAAATCGTTAAATGACTACTCTTCCCATACCCCAAGGCAAATGAATGATTGAATTCCATGAAAAGACATATCACCAGTAACAATTCAGATGCAGACAGCCAATTTCATTCGAACTCCATAGGAATGTTGCTCTGGTGGCTCTCTTCCTAAATAGCGAAAATGGTTTCGGTTTGATGAACAAGATGGCCATAATAGCTAAAAAAAGAAAACATCAACAATGTCCTCAAAATGCTAACTCCGAAGTTGTTGGTCAAATTCCAATTAAACTTCAGAAGAATGTTGCCTAGATGGCTCTCTACTAAATAGACAAAATCATTCTGCATGGCTAAACAAGATAGCCACCAGAGATTAACATAGAATAATCTTTAAACGATTAACATAGAATCATCTTTAAACGGCTACTCCTCCCATACGCCTGGGTCAGTTTGATTCAAACTTCATTGGATGGGAATTTAGGTGACCCTCCACCAAAGCAGCTAAAAGTGTAACACTGATGAACAAGTTGACCACCATAGGTCAAACTAGAAAAATCTTTAAGTGACTACTCCTACACCCCTAAATCCCAGGGCCACCTTCATTTAAACTTCATAGGAATGTTTCATAGGTAATTGTCTTACGGACTACCTGACAAGCTAAAACTGTTTAGCCCTAACGCAATCACATCTTGCTTTTCTTTTACAACTTTCACAAGACTTGTGTTTTTATGGTTAATATTTTGTAGGACAATGATATCCTTTGTTGTCAAAACTTTTTTTTTTTGTGAGGTTGGGGGTGCGGGTGTGTAGTTTAAGGGCCCTTTCACAGTTAACCCAAAATAGAATATTATGGTATTCCATTGTAATAAACAGTTTGAATAAATTCCATGATAGTAAGCCAAATGCATAAAGCCAATCTACCAGTGATAACAGTTGTAATTGACCTTTAAGTTGTCTTCAAGTTCTATCTGGAATTAAGACGTGATTTCAGGTCATGGAAACCAACGTCATGTTACTTGAATACATTGCCAAAAATCTTACGTATGGGACCAAATACTGAATTCTTCAAGATATATTTTTGGTGTAATATACTATCAAGAGAGATATAGTAAAACTGGTAGCCATGTTTTAAGTTATTATGATGCATACAAATAAATACTAGAGCGCGCAGTCGATGGCAAGCCATCGCAAATCCCCACGTTTTCTCCACAGTAGGTCAAAATTTGACCTTTTGACCCCTCCCCAGGGCCCCTGGGGGCGGGGACAAAAAAAATGTGCTCTTGCGCAAGCCATTCATGTAAGCAACTCGCATACCAAATTTGGTTGAATTCAGGCTAACGGTTTAGGAGGAGATAGCCGGACAGACAGACGGACGGAGGCGATTGCAATATCCCCACTTTTTTTTAAAAACGTGGGGATAAAAATTACTTTGAATGCAAATCCTTTTGATTTCTCAAATAGTTTTAGCAAAATCCAGCTTTGGTTCACTTCTGTCCTCAGCTGCATTATCTGCACAAAATCACGTTAGAACCAAACTCAAGTAAAGCAGAGAAGGTTATAAGTACTGAATTTGAATACAATACAGTGCATACCATAAGCAAAGACATTTTATTTTGACTCATATTATCGCAGGTATACAAAGCCAAAAATCTTAAGTTTGGGACATAAGCACAATTTCATGACTATAAGTATAGTTTTAAGAGAAAATAATAGCAAGATGCTTTTATATGTCTTGTGTAACCCTTTTGGATAGACACAAGGTAAAAAATCACTACCATTTATGTTTCTGGTGACAAAAACATACCAAATTGGATTTTAGGATGATTTTATCCCCTAACAGCATCTAGACTTCGAAACACTTCATTCATAGTTTCTCAGACAAAAAGTGACTAAAGAGTTTAAGCGGCATTAATTTAATTGCTCAGATCAGCTCTATACAGCTATTAGCTCTTCATGCTAAAAATATGGCATGCTAGTGAAGTTTCTTACGTATGGGACAAAAATTCTGTTACGTATGGGATGTTTCATTCTTATTTGTTGTTTTACAACTCGGCAAGATCATGAAGTTAAGATACGCTTTGTATATATGGGTTGTGTGACTGTGCAGCTCTATAACTTAAGACTATTCAGTTACTTGTAGATGCCTGGATTAAAAAGTATGCCCATCTTACGTATTGGACAGTCTCGTTTCGGAACGTCTGGTACATCGAGGTAAAATGAAACTGTGTAAATATTTTCACTGGTATCCAGATTTTACTATGGTAAATTGAAAGAACGAAAACTAGTATGTGATTATCAAACATATACCTTGTGGAAACCCCTGTATTTATATTGTTTCAGGCTGTGTCATTAAGGGGTATTATATTTAGTGGAAAAAAAGTTACACATGTCTGCTTTTGTTCAAATTGCAGGCTAGACAAGGATATGCATTATACGTATATGAACTATGCATCATCTTGACCATCAGTCATTGCTGTATCAAATGTACATCTGTAAAGTGAATGTGTTGTTAACCTGAGAGTGAAATACTAATTTAAAAAGGAGTAAAAATACAGTTGGCCACTGGTTACAGTAATTTTTGGCCAATTTAGGGGCATTTGCATACACATAAAATTGTATTGCAACATCCCAGAAGTCTAAATGTTATCTATGTAAGGTAAGGGTAGGCTGTAGGGGTGGTGGAGGCCAACATTCTATTTTTCATTTAAGATTGAACCACTAAATGTGCACATTTTAAAATAACAAAAGTTTGTATCGTGCCAAACCAAAATGTCAGGGAAAAATGCTTTCATGACAGGGAAAAGTCAGGGAAATGTCAGGGAATTTTGTCAGAAAAAAAATTGTATGAACCATGATATGGGGAAAATCTTTAAAAATCTTCTTCTCTGAAACCGCAAGGCCCAGGTCTTTGATATTTGGCATGAAGCTTCATCTAGTGGACCCCTACCAAGATTGTTCAAATTAAAGTGCTGGGGCCAAAAATGCCCCCGTTCCGGGGCCCTTTGGTTTTACATGGGCTTATATAGGGAAAATCTTTAAAAATCTTCTTCTCTGAAACCACACGGCCCAGGTCTTTAATATTTGGTATGAAGCTTCATCTAGTGGACCCTACCAAGATTGTTCTAATTATAGTGCTGGGGCCAAAATTGCCCCTTCCCGGGCCCCTTTGGTTTTACATAGGCTTTTATGGGGAAAATCTGTAAAAATCTTCTCTGAAACCGCAAGGTCCATGTCTTTGATATTTGGTATGGAGCTTCATCTAGTGGACCTCTACCAAGATTGTTCAAATTATAGCCCTCGGGCCACAAATGCCCCGGCCCCGGGGTCCTTTGGTTTTACATAGACTTATATAGAGCTAGTCTTTGAAAATCTTCTTCTCTGAAACAGCAAGGCTCAGGTCTTTGATATTTGGTGAAGCTTCATCTAGTGGACCTCTATCAAGATTGTTTAAATTTTAGCCCTGAAACCAAAAATGCCCCCGCCCCGGGGTCATATGGTTCTACATAGGCTTATGTAGGGAATATCTTTAAAAAATCTTCTTCTCTGAAACTGTAAGGCCCAGGTCTTTGATATTTTGTGTGTAGCTTCATTTAGTGGACCTTTGCCAAGATTGTTCAAATTATAGCCTTTATTAATATTTGGTATGAAGCTTCACCTTTTTAGGCCTTCCTCAACATTATGCACATTATAGCCCTGGGGTCAATAATGGCCCACCCCGGGGCCCACTAGTTACTCTATGGATCAGGTGAGCGATCCAGGGCCATCATGGCCCTCTTGTTTTAAGTAATACATGTACATTGAAAACCAATTTTCCTCACTAAGGTGCACATCACACATGATCCAGCACCCGACAAAATCTGTGCGACCAGCGAAGACGCGACTCAGCCTGTGCATACGGGAAGACTGATATTGGCTATCACATGACCCTTCTGTACCCAAATATTTATCTGTCCATCAAATGCCCTAGTCATAAGGTTCATATGCGAACACTCTGAACAGTCTAATGATCAGTCTTTGCTGATCCCCTGAGCCGTATGAATTGTCCCGTCAATACTATTTAGGTCACTTCCAATTTTGTGGGACTTTTACCCGACATTGAGATGAAAGGACATCTCAAGCCCTGCCGCCCAATGAAACCAGGCGTATATATGCATTGGACAGTCCGGCTAATACCATTTTGCCTTGGCCGGCTTAGTCCTTCTAAGCGGTTTACCAGTACTCATGTGTGTTCAGTTTCAACGATGCGTGGAAGCATCATGCAGCCCTATCTATGGGTATTTCTCCAAGCCCCAATGAGCCGTTCGAAGCACAGAGAAAAAAGACATAGGGAATCTACAAGTTGATATGAGTCTCTCATGTCTCTGCAGGTCGTTTTGCGACTTGGATCAGTCTTCACATTCGTTAAGTTTTTTGTTTGTTTCAGTTTTACGGCCCTTTCAAGATTATTTCACTCATATCAAGCCGACCGTTAATCAGAGGTGGGCAAAAGCTGAAGTGCCTGACCTTCCGTTGCAGAACTTGGCGTCTCAGATGTGACCCAAGCCATGCTCGAACCCACAGTGGCAAGAGACCTAATTATTTAGAGTCGACACTCTTATCCGCTAGGCCACAGAGGCCCATAACATTCGTTACGATAAGAGCTTTCACCGCATTAATCAGGGGTCTGGGGTTCAATCATGGGCTTCTCCAGACTTTCGGATTATGAGTCTTTACACTGAGGTCCCATCTCACTTTTATCTAATTTTAAATTTACTATCTGTTTTCTCCCTTTCTCCTTTTCTTCAGTAGATGACACAAAATGACCCACAAAGGTTTATGTCTCGTGAAACTCAAAACAATCAATCAACCAGAACTAAAGCATGCATATATACACCGCACCCCGCCCATCGGGGCTTGAAGAAATAGATAGGCTGCATGATGCTTTCACGCAGAGCTGAAACCAACCGCACATGAGTATTGGTAAACCGCTTAGAGAATCTAAGCTGGTGCGATTCAGACCGCCAATGCTTATAAACGCTATTAGTTTCATTGGACGACAGGGCTTGAGATGTCATTTCATCTCAGTGTTATTTAAAAGTCCCACAAAATTTGAAGCAACATCTCCAAAATGACCTACAGTATGCAATGTTGACGGGGACGTGAAACCTTAACTCAAACAAACAATACTCCGCATTCAGTTACATGTACATGAGCCGGCGCACGGCAAAAGTTTTTTCTACTATATAAGTTGTGCAGCCTGTGCACGTGCACCAAGACAACGTGGCCAGACTCCACTTGTTGCGCTTTGAATAGCTCAGATAAAAGACCCACATGAACGACAAAGCACTGATAAGACTGTGCTAATGTGCAGGCTGATCTGAGTCTTGACTGGTCACATGTCTTATCATATTACGTGTTTCCAAAAATGTTCATCTACCCATTTAGGCCAAAGTCTTTGAATAGGTCAGAGATCAGAATGCACACACGAACAGCAAATGCTTTGATCAGCACATGCATAGTATGTAAGATGGGCATTACCCCTATGAAAACAATTCAATGTTTTTTTAGTGGAAGTCGCTGGAGCACACACACACACACCTTTTTCATGGAGGGTTTTTCTCGCCAGGGTGTTTGATTTTTTTCCGAAGTAAGTTTTCCTTAGGTGCTCATTGCGTGCTAGCCGGCAGTGGACGAAAACGCCGCTCAGCCTATGCATCAGTGCAGTCTGATCAGTATTTGGCCATTATATGTAGCCGGAGTTTTACCCAAAGTGAGAAGATCAAACACGTTTACATTTTATGCCCCTCGGAAATTTTGGGTGTCTGTCCATCCGTCCGACAGCGCCTGATAGTTTCGTGTCCGCTCCATATAAACTTTGGTACCATTTGAGATATGTTCACAAAACTTCACACGTGTTGAGCACTATTGGACGACGTGCAGAACATATAAACCGTAACTCTGATTTTCCTATTTTTGGAGTTATTGCCCTTTGAACATTGAACACAGCCATTTCTAACGTAGTTTTCTGTCCGCTCCATAAATCTGATACCCATGATTTGAAATATTGTGAGGAATCTTCACAGATATGTAGAGCACCATGAGACGACATGTAGAACATGTGAACCATAACTCTGATTAGCATAATTCTGGAGTTATGGCCCTTTGAACATAGTAAACATTGAAAATAGCCATTTCTACCAATAGTTTACTTGTGTTCCCTCTAAGTTGTAAACGGTTCCATGTATTTTGATGAAACTTCACACAAATATAAAGCATTATGATTTGAGGTCCAGAACAGAAGAACCACAACTCTGGCTAATCTACTTCTGAAGTTACGGCCCTTTGAACATTTTTGACTCCTCTGTAATTGATAACTATTTAGGGAAAGACTAATGCACCTTCACTTTGAATTCATGTTCGACAGATTATGGTGTAGGCAACAGTATTTCATGGAGATTGATCATGAAATCTTTCTTACAGTCATTTTCTCCCATCTGCTGCTTCAAGAAGGGCAGTTGTCAGTTTCTGGCGAAAGAATGTGCACTGTACTGGTTAAGAGCTTATGTATAAAGTGTAGGTAGGTAAACTGACTGGCTCAAAAATGACTTAAAATAAATTTGACTGAGCCTTTAAATTCCAATTCAAACAAACAGTGTTACGGCACTCGCTTCATTTACATGTAGAAAGAAAGAAAGTAAATTTTACCATGATATGAAATAGTGGCTACCAAAAAGCATGCAATATGTAACAAATAGTGGAACATAGATCTCAGAACTGTTTTATTGTGCACCTGTGTCAATTCTGCATTAAAGCTGTTTGCAAAGCTAATGCACAAGAGGTTATTAAAGCACAGTGAGTTTATAAGCAGTGATATAATGCTTTATAGATAAACAACAACAACAACGAAGCTATACCAAAGATGAAGGAACTTTTTATCAGCTCTGCATGTTGGTGAACTGCCTTGCAGTGAACTTACTTGTTGCTAGGAGAATATACTCGTGTGAATCAGAATCAGAATTGTTACTGGTGACATGTCAAATGACATTCATACACCAGGACCTGTGATATGGGAAGTTAGTCCCTAGCTCTAACCGAAGAGGTAAACTTAGCTACACAATCCTCAGCACCTTCAGCCGTCGAAATAACCAAATCAGGAAGGGCATTCCAATCTCTAGTGGTTCGGGGGAAGAACGATTCTTTATAAATATCAATTCTTGCAGTAAAGGTCTGAAACGTCATTGAATGGTACTTTCTGACATTGAGATGAAATGACATCTCATGCCCTGTCACCAAATATAACCAATAGGGTTTATAAGCATGGACGGGCCGACTCGCACCCCATTGCCTGGGCAGGCTTAGATCCTCTAAGCGGTTTACCAGTACTCGTGTGCGGGTCGGTTTCAGCTATCTAAGAGATCTACTGAAGCTGACAGCTCAAGTGGGTAACTCCAGATATGGACTAATGGAGGAGCAATTTTTTGTTCTTCTCCATCAGTGGTGATAATTTCTCATATTACTCCATTAACCCTTTTTGTACCAAATGGAATCTTCCTCCTTATATAAGGCAGGAGTCCATTTCAAAATTTAGAGGTGTCGGGTTGTAATTTCTTCAAAATTGATTAGGAAAATGGCTGAACTTTTTGCAAACAGAGTTAACTGTATGAGGGAGATTTGCCTTTGTAATGAGGGAGATGTAAAGAATATATAGTGAAATTCTCAGTTCAAATGAGGTAGACTCAAAATTGTTCTAAAATTTAGCGTAAATTAGGCAATAATTAGCACCAAAATGAGGGAGTCTCCCTCCTGATGAGGGAGGAGTCACAGGTGTGGACTCTTTTATGTATTATGCTCTTGTCTGGCACTACATGTATGTCTTTTTATTGTGTGTGTGATTTTATGGCCCTTTCAAAAATATAAAATTCACTTATTTTCGAGCCTATAGTTAATCAGAGGTGGGCGAAAACTTGAGAACCCAGAGAAAAGCCACCTGACCTTCCTTTGCAGAACTTGGCGCTTCACCATGTGACCCATGTGAGTCATGAACCCACAGCAGTGAGAACCTTATATGTATTGATTAATTAACCCATTTAGTACTGGAAACCCCAAAACAGGTACCCTGGCAAACAGTGCAAGCCCAGATAAGATGCCGCAGAATGCGGCATCTGATCAGGACCTACACTATTTGCAAAAAAGTTTAGCTATTTTCCAAATAAATTTTAAAGAAAACACAACCTGTCATCCCTAAATTTTGAAATGGACTCCTGCTATATATAAGGAGGAAGATTCCATTTGGTACAAAAAGAGTTAAGAGATGACACGCTTACCCATAAGGCCACTGAGGCTCATACATGGATGGTAACAGGCCTCATATTTTTTTCAGGCATTTACAGGATTTCAGGCTGATTTTTGTGCCTATCGTCTGTTTAAAAAACTATTTAACCCTTATCCTGCTGAATAAATTTATTAACCCACACCCGTTTCTGACTATATGTCAACCAAATTACTTGATATTTTCACAAATTGCATTACAAACAGTGTAGATCCTGATCAGATGGCTTCTTCAGAAGCCATCTGATCTGGATCTATACTGTTTGCAAAGGTAATAGCTGTGTCTTGTTCAGCAGGATAAGGGTTAAAGCTGCAAAATCTTTCAGGCATTGAAAAGCATGGTCAGTATGAGGCCTGTGGTAATCAAACTCATTTTTTTGTATAGGTGACAGGACAGAAGGTGATGATGAAGGGTGTGATGAGAACACAGTTCACAAGATTTGTCAACTCCCCCACCAAAATACATGTGATATTTCTTATAGCACCAATTTCTTCACTTGAAAAGGTTAGTACACATAAACTGCTACATAATGTCAATGTTATAGCCCCCTCCCATCAGGGCTAAGAGAAATAGATGGGACTGCATGATGCTTCCAGTCCACACAGAGCAAAAACCGATCGCACATGAGTATTGGTAAACTGCTTAGAAGGTCTAAGCCTACTCAGGCAAAGTGGTGCTTGTTGGACTGTCCCTACATATAAACCCTTTTGTTTTTTTTGGGCTGCATGATGCTTCCAAACACAGCCAAGACCAGTCGCACACAAGTGCTGGTAAACTGCTTTAGAGGATCTAGTAAGAGCTCCAAGCTATTGAGATTGAGCAATAGGTGGTCTGAAAGTACCAAAAATTTAAGCCATAACCCTTTTAAGATCAACATATTGGAAGGTAGAAAACAGATGTTTCCCAACTTTTACGTCTTGCAAAAGCTTTGAAATTATGGGATACATTTAGGTACTGTTGCGCATATTCGAAATTTGCTGAATGGCCATGTTAATTGACAGGATTTGAAATTTAAGATACACTGACAACTCAAAAAAGCATTTATTAACCATAACTGACACCACAATATAAGGTTATGGCAAATTTACCATGCTTTCAATATCTACTGGCATTTTCTGAGTCGAGACATGATAAAAAAGTACCTTAATTTATTGTATAGCACTGTGTGACAGAATGCTGTGGAAAGCTATGGTTTTTCTCCAGTGCAAAATGTCTTTATATTTTATGATTTATGATATATGCACTACAAACAAAGTATTTGCAAAGTCAAAAACAATTTTGGCCATTTCTGATGTGCTGAAGAACTCTTTGATGAATCAAATACACACAGTCCCGAATTGCTGCCAGAATATAAACAAGAGCCTCAAGAGGCCCATGGGCCACTATGCTCACCAGAGCTCAGGTGGGCACTGCCCAACTGCAGCCATGTATTTTCACATGGTATCATTTTAATCTGCCAAGAGAACCCCAATATCCAAATGAGCACCCATGTGGATTCAGTATATGAAACATTAGGCCTTTTATGAAGTAGAGGGGCGGGGCATGGACCCAATGGAGCCCTGGTTGGTAGCACTAAACGTGTCTTATCACACTAGGATGGTTTAGCAGTGGGGATCTGTATGGCTGGAGATATAAGGCCTCTTAAACAGTGGAGGGGTTGGAGCATGCCCTGTCGATCCCAGGAAAGCCCAAGATTGTTGTCCCTAAATGTGTCTTATCATAAGGACCAAGTATATATATGGTTTAGGAGGTGGGAATCTGAACAGTTTCCGAGATATGAGGCCCTTTTATGAAGTGGAAAGGCCCCTGCGGACACCCCTACAGTAGGTGTGCTAATAATAAGGAACAAGAACATAATATTATATGATTATGGGGTGGGGATTTGAATGTTTTCTGAAATATAATTATGGCCTTTTATGAAGTGGAAGGTCGGGGCACATTGCCTCAGCACAAAGAGACCCCCCAAGTTGGTGTGACTGAATGAGTCTTATCATATGGAACAGGAATGTATATGGTTTAGGGGTGGGGAGCTGAATGATTTCTGAGATATATGGCTTTTAATGAAGTCAAGCGGTGGGGCATGGCCCGGGCATGCCCCAGGGACTCACAAGCTGGTGTCACTGAATGCGTGTTATCATAAGGAAGATGAATATATATGGTTTAGGGGTGGGGCTTGGACCAGTTTCTGAGATATAAGGCCTTTTCTGAAGTGCAGGGGTGGGGCAAGGCCCTGGGAGACCCCCAGGTTGGTGTCAGTGAATGTGTCTTATCATAAGGAACAAGAATTTATATGGTTTAGGGGTGGGGATCTGTAAGATTTCCAAGATATTGTGATATTATGAAATGGAGAGGGTGGGGCATGGCCCCAGAACATCCCTGGGGACCCCCAGGTTGGTGTCACTGAATGCGTCTTATCATAATGAACGAGAATATATAATGTTTAGGGATGGAGATCTGTAAGGTTACTGGGATATTGGGCCTTT
Source organism: Lucinisca nassula (assembly GCA_963580285.1). Lineage (NCBI taxonomy): Eukaryota > Metazoa > Mollusca > Bivalvia > Lucinida > Lucinidae > Lucinisca > Lucinisca nassula. The sequence goes on along the minus strand of OY757022.1, from coordinate 11,533,701 downwards.
TATGAAGTGGAGGGGATGGGGCATGGCCCCGGCACATCCCAGGGGACGCACAGGTTGGTGTCACTGAGTCCATCTTATCATAAGGAACAAGAATATATATGGTTTAGGGGTGGGGATCTCAATTGTTTCTGAGATAAATGGCATTTTATGAAGTGGAGGGGGTGGGGCATGTCCCCGGCACATCCCGGGGGACCCCCAGGTTGGTATCACTTAATGCATCTTAGCATAAGGAACAAGAATATATATAGTTTAGGGGTTGGGATCTGAATGGTTTCTGAGATGAATGGCATTTTATGAAATAGAGGGGGCAGGGCATGTCCCCGGCACATCCCGGGGGACCCCCAGGTTGATGTCACTTAATGCATCTTATCATAAGGAACAAGAATATATATGATTTAGGGGTTGGGATCTGTAAGGTTTCTGAGATATAAGGCATTTTATGAAGTAGAGGGTGTGGGGCATGGCCCCGGCACGACCTAGGGCCCCCCAGGTTGACATAAAAGCATATGGCTGAGAGAAGTTTACTCAAGGAACATGTTTATGTAAGTTTTGTCAAAATATCTGCAATGACTTGGCAGTAAATGCCATTTTTCAGTTTTCCCCATTATAAGTCAATGGAAACTCTAAGTTGCCAAAGCAACAAAACTGAAAGGCCAAATTTCATAAAAAAACACAAAACCTTTAAAGGCAAATATGGTGAATATTTTCATAAAGTCTCAGCCTCGTAGAGCATATGGTTTCTGAGGAGATGATTTTTTAAGTATTTTTTTTTTGTCTATTTTTTTGCATTTTGGTTTCCATGGCAACCAATAAAAATGGGCAGAAGGCCTAAAATCACACGGCAGATAGTAGATTGCCTATGGAACATTTCTATGAAAGTTTTGTCAAAATATCTGCAGAGGCTTGGCAGTAAATGCCATTTTTCAATTTTCCCCATTATAAGTCTATGGAAACTACAAGTTGCCATAGCAACCAAACTAATGAGCCGATTTTGATAAAAACACAAACTTTCAATCCCCCAGCCCAAGGATAATACAGATAAAATTGGGGCCCAATCGGCCCAGTGGCTTCAGAGGAGATGTCGTTTGAAAGTGTTGACGCAGATGACATACGACGACGGACAACTGCCTATCCTATAAGCTCCCCCGGAGCCTACGGCTCTGGTGAGCTAAAAATGTTCACTGTTTAACATACAATTTACATTCAAATGAAAAGGCCTCACTGGTGTATATGGAGCTAAACTTTTTGATGAAATCATCATCATCATCATTGTCATCAATGGCAATATCATCATTTACAGTATTTATTGTCGGTGCCATAATCCAAATATTTAAAATATGAGCATTTAGTATATAAACACCATATGTTTTAACAATCAGTTTCTATCCAGGGCATCGATAACAATATTAATATCATGACCATTTATAGCACCAATATGAGCAATATAATTTAGCAAAAACAACGATTTGGATTATTCAGTTTTGGGACACCAATTGCACACCTGGGTCAAAGGTCTGATCCTTTGTTTGGAAATTTGGCCGGAAATTTCATAGAGGGTTTCCATCCCATGAGATTCAACAGGGAAGGACCAGACAAGACTGTGCAAATGCCAAAGATGCTGATTACACTGTGTGTACACACAGGCTTATCTGCATATTTATCGTTCATACATGAAATTTGCAGGTTTTCTCATGATGAGGCTCATTCATTATGGTCAAAAAATATATTAAATGATAAAAGTGTATGAATAGATTGGTGCAAATGTTAAGCAGCTAAACTATACATTTTGATCTAAGCCTGTGTGAAAATATTTCTATGAAGCAGCCATCACTATTGTACCACTTTTGGAGCGGCTATACTTACACATTCTATGCCAAATAAAGAATAGTATTCTCAATTCTCAAATGATCTATTATTTTATTCCTAAAAAGTCCAGAAAGGGGTGTGTGCATGGCATATGCTGGTTACAAAAACACATTATAATGTATTTACTATTTAGCAATATACAAGTTGCCTATGTTAACTTAAAACAAGTTTTTCGTGAAAAGCGTGCCCCAAATATGCTTACCATAGTCCCATTTTGGACCATTTTACTGTTAAAATCATGGTGTGTATCATATTTATACTTCATTAATGAGTTTCCTGCATGAAACAAGTTAAACAAATGTAAATTGCACCACTGTTAATGACTACATCTGAAAAGACCTTAATATTTCAACATTGTCCTGATGTTAGTCTTATTACATAACTGGCACATTCATGAACTTGCGTACCACATGTTGGCATGATATAAAACATGTTTTGCAAGACTTAAAAAGTGGGAAATATTGTGTTTCATGCTGCCCAGATATAGTACTAAAATAATATACTAAAGAGAATTTTGGTACCATGGTGGCCACTCAAAATGCATTTTTGGGAGCTTTCGTCACACTGGAGCTTCTACTAATCTAAGCCTGCCCAGGCAAAGCGGTGCGAGTCGAACAGTCCATGCTTATATATCCTATTGGTTTCATTGGGCAACAGGGCTTGAGATGCTATTTCATCTCAGTGTCGGGTAAAAGTCACACAAAAATTGGAAGCAACATCTCCAAATTGTGACATGTACAGTGTTGACTTGAACGTTAAACCTCAAATCAAACAAACAAATTTTTCAACATAATTTTGCTTCCCATAAGTACTGATATTTTTCTTATTTCTGCACAAAAACATATGTTGTTGGTACTCATTGGTGAGGCTCTTCCAATGAGTACCCACAACTTACGTTTTCGTTGAGAAATAAGAAAAATAAAACATTGTATGTGGATACCCCCTCTTACCTGGGGCTATGACACAGTTTAAAGATATATCCTAAAAAATGCACATGTTATATAGAAAAAATAAAAGAATTTCACCAAAGTCTATGTTGTGCCTGTTACCGAACAATGACATCTGGTCACATTTTCATAAAAGTTAACATTCCTTGAAGAGAGTTTGCACCCAGTATCATTAAGCTGTTATAGTTCTTGAATAATGGACTTGAACATTTGAAGGTAAAACATTAAGGTTGACACGTCAGTGAACTATGAAATATAGGTCAAGGTCAAATATGGATGCTCAATGTCCAATAAAGAGGCTTGCCATGCCTTGATGCAGGTTTGTACCAAGTATCATTTGTATCAAGTATCATTAATATAATTTATTAATTGATTTTCCTATATTACCCAAGGTCAACCAATATTCAAAAATCATAAATCATGTTTTTAATTGCGTCAATTAATAAAATTGTCATTAATCAAGTAATTTCGTATTGACCCAGTTACAGGTCCTCGGTCAGGTGTATTGGCCTCGGCCTTTGGCCTCGTGCCAATACAGCAGACCTCGGACCTGTAACTGGGTCAATACGAAATTACTTGATTAATAACATTATATAATGAAGCACTTTATAGCTCCTGAACAATGGACTTGATCATTAGGGTGAAAGCTAGGGTTGACTCCATAGTTCAGGAATTGAGTGAACTGTGAAATATGAATGCTTGTATTTAATTTAAGTTGCCATGCCAAAATGCAAGTTCGTAACAAGTATCATTAAACCTTATCCTGTTGAATAAATTAATTTTGCAGCACCCATTCTGACTAAGTTAATCAAATAGCTTGATATAATGTATTCCTTCTATCACCAAAACAGGCCTATATTATTTTGGCCCCCTTGAACCCCACTTTTATATATCAAAACTGGGGTCCTAATTTCTGCTCAAAAATATAGGTTATGGGTGCTCGTTAGAACCGCCTCTATCAGGCAGTTCTAACGAGTACCCATAATATATATTTTAAGCAGAAATAAGAAAAATGTCACAATTTTCCTTCTTACACCTGTGGACACAAAAGCGTTCAAACTTTGATGAGCTTCATGTCATTCTGACTTGAAACATCATTCAATATATCCTTACATCATATCAGTCAGCTGCCAAACAGAAATAAATTCAAAACACAAGGTGGTGTACATTTCATTGCTGACTCCTGCACTGTCCAATCAAAATACATCGCAAATGTCAATCAGAAAGTGTTTTCCAAAATGAGACCAATAAATTGTTTGATCTAGTTTTAGAATTCTTTGATGAATGACATTTGCTTGTCAAACTAACTTGATGCAAAGAGATTCATTTAAAGTTATTTCACAGGAATTTGAACGCTTTTGTGTCCACGGGTGTAAAATTTTCATTTTTTTTCGGCAATAAAGATTACAATGTATTTGTATAGGACACGTTATTGTAAATGAATTCACAAGCTGAATGACAAACAGTGTAGATCCTGAACCTGATATAAAAATTATTCACAAAATAAGAGCATTTCCCATTCTGCCTGTCTTATTTTATTTTTCTTGTGAAACACATATTTTTTTCTGGGCCTTATACTAAATAGATTTGCTTTCTGATCATTATTACAGTGCACGGCGGACAGTGTCTGGCTGAATGAAAGTGAGATAGATCAACACATAAGTACAGTAGAGCCCTACATGCTAGGCCCAGAACCTGTGAAATTTATAGCACAAGTCAGGGATGGTGGAGGTAAAATCTCCGAAGTCTTTTCAGATAAGAAGTTTGTTTGATTGGAGGTTTAACGTCCCCGTCGACACTGTAGAGGTCAATTTGGAGATGTTGCTTCCAATTTTGTGGGACTTTTACCCGACATTGAGAGGAAATGACATCTCAAGCCCTGTCACCCAATGAAACCAAGAGGGTTTATAAGCATGGACGGTCCGACTCGCCTCACTTTGCCTGGGCAGGATTAGATCCTCTAAGCAGTTTACCAGTGCTCGTGTGTGGTTGGTTTCAGCTCTGCCTGGAAGCATCATGCAGCCCTTCTATTTCTTCAAGCCCCGATGGGATAAGAAGGAATAATGAAGATAATCAACCCATTGTATGCTAGTGAACTCTTCCATTGCTATATGTTGGACAAGTCAATTTATCATAATCATAATTATCATCAACAGATTTTTGATTAACATGCAGGTACAGGGGCAACGTCCACAAAAGTGGGCCCCCTTCCAGGTAGCTGGCTTGTTGCACACATGGCAGATCTTACACCAGATCTCCAGGCTTGTCTATAATTGAAGGTGTGTCCGGCATATATTTTTGTTTATATTCTAATTTTCACAGAAAATTGTGTTAGCAAATAGCGCAGGTCCTGATCAGACGCAGCCGTGCGTCTGATCTGGGCCTGCACTGTTTGCCAAGGTATCCCTTTAGGGGTTTTCCGCATACAATGGGTTGAAGGATTATTTTTCTTATTTTTTTGTTTGAAATACATGTTGTGGGACCTTGTAAGAATCATCTCATGAAACATATATTTTGGGTACTTGTTACAATTGCCTTAGTGAGGCAATTCTAACAAGTACACACAATGTATGTTTGTGTCAAGAAATAAGAAAATTTCAAGTGTATGAAGTTGGCTTGGAGTTTGGAGTATGGAGTTTGGAATTCGATTTATTCTGTAGTAGTAAAGTATAATAAAATATTAGTGAGTGTTGGGGAAAATCGATATTCCAAGCCGCGAATCCCAAGCCAAGTTCACACACTTAATTTTTCACTAATTTACCCTTATTATTCTTCCTTATGCTTTTGTTTTTAACCCCTTGCTTGCGAGGAAACCCCTAAAGGGGTACCTTGACAAACAGTGCTGACCCTGATCAGACGCCGCATTCTTGCAGGCCCAGATCAGATGCCGCCAAACACGACTGCTGATTAGGGCATGCACTATTTGCTAACAGAATTGTCTGTGAAAAATAGAATAAAAACAAAAAAATAGGACTGACGGCCCTTATATGACAAATGGACTTGTCAAACATAGAGCAATGGAAGAGTCTACTAGTATGCAATGGGTTAAAGCCTTAAAGGAGACTATGCTACCATGTAATTGGAGAAAACTATATATCCAAATAATATTGCCTGTCCTCATCAAGAGTACAGTAGCATTTTTACCCTAAAAATGCGGACACCTCAACTCCTTACAATACTTCTTCTGAAATTTGATCAAGTACAATTTTTCTGACCTATTTTATAGATATTGTGTCTTAAGATAGCTGGATGAGTGGCATATTGTGTAGGCCCAACATCACATTCTGTAGAGTCCCATCTGTGTCTTTTTTGTTTGCTCAGGCTTGTCTGTCCGAGTAAAGATGGTAGTACTCATTGACTGGGTTCAGACATGAATCCAAACCCTTTGTTCACAATTGTTTGTACAGAGACCCTCGTTATAATGACAGTATTTGTTCCCTAACACTTAAGGGGAATGGGAACACCTTCAGGGGAAGCAACTCCTGCAAAAGTATTTTTATCTTCCATGTCGATAGGGGTCAACTCTTAAAGGAAAGAATTTGCTCCTGAGGAGCAAATTCTTTCCTTTAAGATTAGACCCCTTTTTCAGTTGGATAGGGCTTATAGAAAAGCGAACATGAAGTCCAGAAAGTTGTCTCCCTTTGAAAAATGGCAGAAAATATGCCAGGTGTTTCCATTTCCCTTAACCATTATAAAGAATTTGCCACTATAAAGAATCTCAATAAGGTGTTGTATAATAGGTACTAAAGGACCTTTATCCCTCAATTAATCCAAGAAACAATTGCTGTGGACATTTACTAGAATTGCCTCGCTGTGGCGCAAAGCAATTTTAGTAAAGATCCATAACATATGTTAGTAGCACAAACAATATTCTTGAATATATTCATTTACCCCTCCCATCTTGAGCAAAGGATTCATTCCATTGAAATTGTCTTCGTTACAAGTTTTGTCATTGTAATATGAAATAAAGGCACTGCCTTTTGAGCAAACACACTCGTTTACACCCCTATCTATCTTCATATACTGAGTCGGTCATATCTGGCTAAACAAAAAGGGGGGGTGGGGGATGGGTGGCTGGGGTCGTTGGATGAGTCCTTAAAACTATTTACAATCTGATTAGCAGAGGCATACTAAAACGCATACCTCTGAGTCCCAATCTATACTGTACGGTCTTTGAACTCCTCTGCCAGTCTTTGAACTCCTCTGCGGTCTTGGCATCTACCGCAGGCGAGGGAAGACTATTCCACTGAGGAATAGTTCTTGGGGAAAGATGCCTTAGGGCATCACTATAGGACTGGTACCTATGTTATTATGTGTTATTTACTTTTGATGCTCTTGTTTGAGTTGAAACTGTTACAGAGGTCGAGTATCTATCTTTATCGTGAGACACTATACCAGAGTGTATCTTATGGAGGACTTAGGTAGTTAATATTGGTGTAGAACATCAAAAATACCAGTAGTGCTATCTTGATAGCTCAGTGGTTGAGAAGCACTTTTTGGATATGAATACAATTCTCATGAACTCTGTAAAGATGGCGGATTATCGCGAGAAATTGAACGAGATTCCAGGCGAGATTTGGGTGCCTAAGTATGTTGTTCCAGCCTCTCTACTGTTAAGCAAACACTTCGTGTGTTTGCTATGAAATGTAGGTCTAAAGAGGGTTACATGTATCTGTAAATAATAAAAGTAGCACAAGTTTTCACCTGAAAATTGTGAGCTACAACTTAAACTGAAAGAGGCACATTTGAGCCTCACCACGAGAAAACCTACCTTCACGGTTTGTGACCAGGTAAGACACAAACTGATATGCTCCCCTACACAGAGCTTAAGGGGAATGGGAACACCTGGCAGATTTTTCTGCCATTTTTCAAAGGGACACAACTTCCGGGACTTCCTGTTCACTTTTCTGTAAGCCCTGTCCCACTGAAAAAGGGGGTCCACTCTTGAAGGAAATAATTTGCTCCACTGGAGCAAATTCTTTCCTATAAGAGTTGACCCCTGTTGAAATGGGAGACAAAAATACTTTTGCAGGAGTTGCCTCCCCTGAAGGTGTTCCCATTCCCCTTAAGGCCTTGTGGGTAAGAGCTGACTCCTAACCATTAGGTCTATGTGAGATGCCAAGTTTTGCAACTGTAGGTCACATTTTTTTCTCCAGGTACTCTGGTTTTCACTGCAACTGAAGGTCAGGTGGTTTTTCTGCGGGTGCTACAGTTTTTGCCCACCTCAGATTAATGACTGGCTCAACATAAGTGTAAAATCTTGAAAAGGTCATGAAACCAAAACAAAAAAATAACATATGTGTATAAATAAATAACCAAAGACAGTTCTGAAATTTAGATTTCAGCCGAATTTCAATGGCTCGAACACCTCTGGGACCATGCAAACTTGTTTGAGACGGGTAGTTCAAGCCATGGTGGGTTACTATTAGTGCCCTACCAGAAGACATAATGGGGATAATCATGGGATAACTTTTCAGTGCCCTTTATTATAAATATATGCTCTGTGTACTCATTAGAATCGCCTCATCGAGGCGATTCTGATGAGTACACACAGCATTAATTTGCAAGATAAAAGAAGAGAATCTCCCTAAATTATGTCTATTTTGTATTTGGAGGAATTCCCTGTGGACTCAAGAACAGGTTTGACTCATTGATGATAAATGAACCATTGGGGTTCAAGCCATTGAAGTTCTGCTGTACAAACTAGAAGTTTTGTACTATCTAAGCAGTCAACAAAAATATGCTGATCAGACTGTGGCAGTGCACAGGCTGATTTGTACATTTGTTGTTTGAAAAAGAAAAATTAATCAGGTTTTTTCATGGCACAGCTTATTCCTTAAAAATCCAAAGAATTTGGACACCTTGAGGACTTGCTGTAATCATTACAAAAACATGCCTATGCAAATACATTGTAAATTTTACCGACAAAAAAACGAAGATTTTAAGATGAAAGGTTGTGATATTTTTCTTATTTCCTCTCAAGATATAAAATGTGAGTACATGTTAGAACCTCCTTATCGAGGCAGTTCTAATGAGTACCCAGAATCTATAATTGTCCCCCGCCTTTTCGAAGAAAAGCGAGGGGACATAGTATTCGGCTTTCCGTGGTGCGTGATGCGTAGTGTGGAGTTCCGAGCTTGTAGTAGGTACCTTGTGAGCGCAACTCCTCCTACAGTTTTAAACCGATCTTTCTGAAATTTTACAGGAGTCTTTATCATGGTTTGAAGTTGTGCATGTGTTTTTTTTCTGAATACTTGAATTTAATTTTTTTCACATTTTTAATTTAGTCTTTTTTTTTTTTGCATGGTTCCGAATTCATAGTAGGTACCTTGTGAGCGCAACTCTTCCTACAGTTTTATACCGATCTTTCTGAAATTTTACATGTGTCTTTATCATGGTTTGAAGTTGTGCATATGCTTTTTTCAGAATTCTTTAATTTTTTTTTTTCACTTTTTTCACATTTTTAACTTAGACCTTTTTCATGCATCAGTTCTATGAAACAGTATAATGTAGTAGGTACCTTGTGAGCGCAACTCGTCCTATAGTTTTATACCAATCCTTCTGAAATTTACAGGTGTCTTTATAATGGTTTGAAGTTGTGCATATGCTTTTTTTCAGAATTCTTTAATTATTTTTTTTCTCTTTTTTTTACATTTTTAACTTAGACTTTTTGGCATGGTTCTAAATTCATAGTAGGTACCTTGTGAGCGCAACTCCTCCTGCAGTTTTATACCAATCCTTCTGAAATTTTACAGGTGTCTTTATTATGGTTTGAAGTTGTGCATATGCTTTTTTCAGAATTCTTTAATTAATTTTTTTTATTACTTTTTCACATTTTTAACTTAGACTTTTTTCATGCATCAATTCTCTGAAAGAGTATAATGTAGCCGGTACCTTGTGAGGGCAACTCCTCCTATAGTTTAATACCAATCATTCCAAAACTTAAAAGTTGCTAAAATAATGGTGTGAAGATATGCAATTGCTTTTTACAGAATCTTAAAATAATTCTGTTCACTTTTTTCACATTTTTAACTTAGAGTTTTTTTTTGCGCATCTATAATATGAAACTGTATATGTAGTAGGTACATTGTGAGTGCTTATACATAAGTGATTTAACCAGTACTGAGCACATTCTTTCGCCAGAAACTGACAACTGCCTTTCTTGAATCAGTTGAAGGGAGAGAATGACGGTAGAAAAGTTTGCATGATCATTCACTCTTTATGAAGGAATGTTGCCAAACCCGGTAGGTATCAAACCCGCGTTAAGTGATACCAATGGTTGCCTGGTTAACTCACTTATTTTTTAACAGCACAAATGAAAATAAGGCGGGAACATAAATTCTCTGTGGAATTTGCTTGTTTAGAGCAGAAATAAGAAAATTAAGGTTTACCCCTGTATATTCCAGTTTTGCTATTTAAATGTGGGGTTCAAGGGGGTCAGAATTTTACAGGCATAATTTCCCGATGTCTCCTAAAATTTTAACAAATTTGTTTCACAATACAGCAAGGACTTCAAAAGGTGCCGACAGCATGGCAAACAGTGTAGACCCTGATCAGGAGTAGTTTGATCTGGGTCTGCACTGTTTGCTTAGGCCTTTCTGTCCCAATATTGAGAATCATTACAGGTATTGCCAGGATTTTTCTGACCTGTTAGTAACAGGCCCACACCTGTCACATTGAAGAAATTAACGACATGTTGCCTGATACTTTGAATTTAGAACATTTGGTTTGTTTGTTTGATTTGAGGTTTAACATCCCCGTCAACACTGTAGAGGTCATTTTGGAGACGTTGCTTCCAATTTTGTGGTACTTTTACCCGACATTGAGATGATATGACATCTCTAGCCCTGTCAACCAATGAAGCCAATAGGGTTTATATGCATGGACGGTCTGACTCGCACCGCTTTGCCCATTGGGTTAGAATCTTATTTTGACCTGTATTGGCTGTAAGGATTGTTAATATCCACATATTCAACATGTTAAGAAGTGTTTACAGCTGACAGAATCCATAAGAAACTACTATTTGAGCCCCGCCAAGCGAATTTGTGTCTTCGAGCATTCCGTCATGACAAATTTTAACTGCGCATGCCCAGCCATTCAGAGGGGCCAGGGATATGGCTTTCTGTCTGAAGGTTACTCTTGATTCACTGCTTGTATGAGCAAGCAGCGCTGGTTCTGGGGAGAATACGTGGATGCGCGGGCTCGCCTGAACCTTCGCTGCTCGCATAGGTGATAAGTACCAAAATCGCTTGAACAAAATTTTTAACAGAATGCCTATTTGGGAAATTTCTTTCTCTGATTGGGAATTTGGTGATCAAAATTGAGAAAAATACCTACTTAATTGGTCCTTATACAGGACCCAGACTGATTTGCAGAAAAATACGTGACATGGTGTATAATTAAGAAAATAGCACAACTGAAAAAAATGGGAACTGAGACTTTTAACCCATTTTGTATCAGAAACCCCAAAGCTGGTATTTGGCAAATAGTGCAGGCCCAGATCAGATGCCGCAGAACGTGGCATCTGATCAGGGCATACACTGTTTGCGAAAAGTTAAGCCATTTTCCAAATAAAGTTTGAAGAAAACACAACCTGACACCCCATAATTTTGAAATGGACTCCTGATAAATATAAGGAGGAAGATACCATTTTGTACAAAAAGGGATAAAGAGGCCAAAAAGGGGAATTATATTTCACATGTATTGTGTGAATTCGGGTTTAACGTCGCTTTCAACAGTTTTTCAGTCATATCAGGATGGTGGCTGGTTGCGACATGGAGCTCAATGCTCACTTTTATAGTGCTGCCTCACTGAAGTATCATGTCCCAGACACATTACATGATACCACACCCAGTCACATTATGCTGACACTGGGTCGACCAGTCCTAGATCTACCCCGTAAATCTGGGTGCCAAGCGAGGAGCAGCTAGTACCATTTTTAAAGACTTTGATATGTCGGGGCCCGGGATCGAACCCGTGACCTCCCATTCCCCGGAGCGGACACTCTACCAACTGAGCTACCGGGGCCGTTATATTTCACATGTATGTTGTCAACATGTATCTTATTGTAAGATTTATAGCACTATTGTTGGGGTTCAAAGCAGAAACTGTCTTAGTTCAACAACTGTGTAATAACCAAACAAAACTGTATACACCACAACCTCTTTATAACACTATTAATGGGGTCCAAAGCAGAAACTGTGTTAATTAAACAACTGTGTTATATCCAATCAAAAAAAGTATAAATTATATAGAAAAATGACCATTTATTTCATTTTTCTATATAATCTATACATTTTTGGGACCCATCTTGAAACTGTGTTATATCCAAAACCCTGTTATAATGAACAGTGTTATTATGAGCTTGTGGTGTACCTTATATAAAAAAATTGTCATTTATGGTCATTTTTCTGTGTAATCTACATGTATGTACATGTATATTTTTTTACACTATGTTATGTCATAAAGCATGTAATATTGGACAGTGACAAGGACGTTTATGTGTACATTTATTTGTAATTGTCTCATTTAAGGAGGAGTACCGCAGTCATCACTGAGTGAAACTAGTGTAGAGTACATAGACGTTGATACAGAAACATCACAGAGTACCCCACAGGAGTCGTTAGTCAAGTCTTCTAAGTTAGGGAAAAGAGGTAAGCTGTTTTAACTCTTAAGATGCATCCTTCTGATTTTGAGGCTGTACTTCTGAGGCTTTTTCTACCCTTACCCTCTTTTGTTAAGGTGTCAAAAGGTGGGGGATCCACCAAAGACAAACTTTCTCAAGCTTAAGCATTTCTTTCAACATATAAAATACGACCAACAAATTCATGCCACATAAATCTTCTATCTCTTCCACAGTGTACTGCACATCTTCTTCAGTTGCCATTTTCACAATTTGGATTTCTTTGTCTGACACTCCTGGAAGCGGTCGATCCAGATGCGGCTCATCGTTGACTGAAGTTCGTCCAATTCTAAAAATTTGCACCCATCTGCAAAGTGTTGGATAAGATAGCGCATTTTCATCATAAGCTTTATTCAAATTGGCTTTGATCTTCAATGGCGACACGTCCAGCAATGCACACACTTTGCAGTACACCCTTTGTTCTTCTAATTTAACATTGCTATTTATATTTTCGCCCAGTGTCAAATACATGGTCATCTACAATGACTACTCTAGCACACTGCATGCATAAAAATTGTGCAAATTTAATTCAGTCAAGTGATTAAAGGTTGGATTTTTCATGCATGTTTGAAAACTGCACAGCACCTTCTAAACTATTACGCAATACAGCTACTGTTAACACTTCCCGAATGGCCCTTGTATGTCACCGTCTTGCAGAGAAGATCTTGGGGTAACTTCATTCAAGAAGTCATGTATCTAGGCTTATTACATGGTTGTGCATTTGAAGATCAAAAATCAAAGACTGCTAAGTGCCTTTTCTGACTGTGTCAGCCTCAAATGGGTTGCACAACCCCGCCCGTCGGGGCTTGAAGAAATAGATTGGCTGCATGACGCTTCCACGCAGAGCTGAAACAGACCGCACATGAGGACTGGTAAACCGCTTTGAGGATCTAAGCCTGCCCGGGCAAAGCGGTGCGAGTCAGTCTGTCCGTCCTTGTAAACCCTATTGGTTTCATTGGGCGACAGGGCTTGAGATGTCATTTTATCTCAGTGTTGGGTAAAAGTCGCACAAAATTGGAAGCAACACCTCCAAAATAACCTATACAGTGTTGATGGGGGCGTTAAACCTCAAATCAAACAAACAAACAAACATGGGATGCAACCTCGCCAGAGCTTTTTTTGTTGCTCACTGTTTTGTAGAGAAGATCATGATAATCATCATAATGGTTAATATAAAAATGTTGAACATGTGTATGTTCATATTGCAGAACAAGAGTTGTTATTTCAAGAGTGTATGGAATGGTGCCACCCTAGTCAGACAATGAACAAAGCTGTGTTTTCTAAATATATTCTTATGAAAGGTGCCAAAGAAGAAAATATTGACCACTTATTCAGGTAAGAAAGATATAAAATAATAACATAGCAGGATTAGTATAAGATATTGTCCACTCAATCAGTTTTGTTGATTTGATCCTGTCAGATTTCTATAAACTGATCTAGTGAACAGCAGGTGTTGTTGAATTTCTTGGATCCAAATATTGAATTGGTTTTTATAACACAATTTTAAATATAACAATATAATGGGAATAATTTAGATATACCTTTCCAATCTTTGAAAGAGATTAAATTTTGTAGATTGGGACAACTCTGAGAATCTGTGATACCAAGAACACTTGCTAAGGTTCCAAGCTTAACATGTTTTCAGTAGAAACTTATACAGTAAAACTTTCACTGACAATTACCTGTTTAACAGCCACTTCTCTTCAGCAGCCACAATTATCCCCCCAAGCATTTAACTATATATCTAACCTCAGCTAAGCAGCCACCTTTCTCCTCCAGCCAGAAGCCACTTTATCAAATCAAACTTCTCTCCATTAAGGGGAATGGGAACACCTGGCAGATTTTCCCCCTATTTTTCAAATGGAGACAACTTTCAGGACTTACCAATCGCTTGTCTATAAACCCTGTCCCACTGAAAAAGGGGTGTACTCTTAAAGTAAAGAATTTGCTCCTCTGGAGCAAATTCTTTCCTTTCAGAGTTGATCCATATTGACATGGGAGACAAAAATATTTTTGCAGGAGTTGTCTCCCCTGAAGGTGTTCCCATTCCCCTTAAATAGTAAGTGTTAACTCAATAGCCTTCATGATATTGACTTTATATTGACCTCTTCCTCATTTATTTTTCTTTTGATACATCTGTGTTAAACTGCCTGAAAAAAACAACATTTTCATCTGTCTATATTAGGCCATGTATCTTATGAATTGTTTCCCTCTGCGGAACAGCCACTTCCTTTAAGCAACCAGTTTAAGATTTCCCCATGTTGCCTGGTTAACAAAGGTTGCACGCTATATCTCGCTTTCACTGTTGCAGATCTTTTGATGTACATAAAAGAAAGCTTTTATCATGTAAGGATGTTTTACTTGGTCTGGCCGCCATGGAACCTACAACACAACATGGGGGTATGCCAGCAGAGATGAGGTGTCGATACATATTCAGATATTATGACATAAACCAGGATGGTTTTCTGCAGTTTGATGAATTCAAGTAAGTTTAACTCTTGTCCTGCTTAATAAATCTGTTTATCCACACTGATTTCTGGCTATCAGCCAATCAAATCACTTGATATAATGTTTTCGTTTAGATTTGCTAACTGAATGGCAAACATTGTAGATCCTGATCCACACAGGTTAATAATTTTGACTGGAGAGTCTGTTTTGCTGTGTAGTAAATTTCTCAAGTTTTGGAGAAAAAAACTAGTCTTGAGTGGCATACTTTAAACTAAATATGGGAACACCTGGCACATTTTTCCGCCATTTTTCAAAGGGAGACAACATTCGGGACTTCCTGTTCTCTTTTCTATAAGCCTGGTATCACTGAAAAAGCGGTCTACTCTTAAAGAATAGAATTTGCTCCTCAGGAGCAAATTCTTTCCTTTAAGAGTTGACCCTTATTGACATGGGAAGCAAAAATACACTTGCAGGAGTTGCCTCCCCTGAATGTGTTACCATTCCCCTTAAAGCTTTGGAGATTAATAGCCAAGTCAACAACACTATTTAGGTCATTTTGAGCCTGTAAGTTTACCTAACCACTATAAAGCTAAAACTTCTGGGGTCAGTTTTTCAAAACTAACAATGTTGTTAGTTAACATATCGTTAAAACTTTGATCATTTATTATGGCAAATATGCTAATATTTTTGCTAAAAAAATGTGAGCAGCTTTTGCAAATGCAAAAGCTGCTCACATTTTCTCTGACAGCAAAAATACCAAAATTTTGAATATTTAACTTGCTAGAACAGTTAACAAATATGACCACTAACGAGCTCGTTAAGCTAATGATGCTTTGAACAACTGGCCCCAGAACACTTAACATGCTTTTGACAACTGCCCTTCTTGATCAGCTGAAGGGAAAGAATGATCATAGAAAAGATTATATGATCAATCGTCAGAAAAGAATGTTTCCAACCCAACAGGTATTGAACCAGCAACCTCCTGACTGCCAGTCAAAGACACACCCAACTCAGCTACTGAGGTAGGCATCTTAACTGTTTGAAAGATACAGAATGACTTTGGTAGGAAATTGAGTGCAATACAAAATTAACTTACAGTAGTCTTGCTGTGATGTAAGGCTTTCAAGACATAAATTAGTCTTACAAACCAGCCACTAAGGAAGAAAGCACATTTTGCTTGACTTTACGGAAATACAGGGGGATGTTTTGCAAGCATCAGTATTAACATAGTTTTGCAAGCATCAGTAGTAACCCTTCTCAGCTCAGTGGTTAGTGCACTTGCCTCTGATGCTAGAGGTCCCGGGTTCGATCCCCGGCATCGGCGATAAAATTTTGGTGTCCGAACACTCTCAATTGGCATCATTTGCAGGGATGAATGTCATAAAGTGTACCGTCCTTCGGATTGGGACGTTAACTGGAGGTCCCCTGTGCAGGGAGAACCATCCCCTGTGCAGGTTAAAGTACATGATTACTGAGTAGGCTTTCATCCTGTAAAACGTGGAGTGTATGTAATGTACACCTGCGAGAAATAGCCAAATGTGACGGATCGCAGTATCAGTAGAAAGAAAGAAACCCCTAAAGGGGTACCTTGGCAAACAGTGCAAGCCCAGATCATACGCCACAGATTGCGGCGGCTGATCAGAGCCTACACTGTTTGCAAAATTTTCAGCCAATTTCCAAATAGTTTTTGAAGAGAACACAACCCAAAACCCCTAAATTTTGAAATGGACTCCTGCTATATATAGGGAGGAAGATTCCATTTGGTACAAAAAGGGTTAACATAGTATCAGATTAAGAGTAGTAATACTGACAATTCATTACGTCAACACACCCATATGCTTAAGTGGCATTTTTGGTACAGTCGAACTTCGATGGCTCAAACCCCTTTGGGACCATGGAAATTTTTTCGAGACAGCGGAAGTTCGAGCCACTGTTGCATACTTCCAGAAAACATAATGGGGTATTTTTGGACTTCTTTTCAATGTTCTGTAACATAAATGTATGCTGTGTGTACTCATTAGAATCGCCTCATTGAGGCGATTCTAATGAGTACACACAGCATACATTCGCAAGATAAAAGTCGAAAATCTCCTTAATTATCCCACACTTTTTCTTATGCAGAGGAATTCCCTAGGGCTCAAAAATGGGCTCGACTCAGCCTTGGTAAACGAGCCATCGAAGTTCGACTGTATCTCTAGAAATTGCATTTTTTTAGTGAAAATTTATGATATACAATGCAAACTCATTATAACACGGTTCGTTGTAACACGGATATGGATATAACATGGGTCCAAGATGGATCCCAAAAATGTATAGATTATTAGAAAAATGACCATAAATGGTCATTTTTCTATATAATCTATACATTTTTGTTTGGCTATAATATGGTTGTTTAACTAACAGGGATTCTGCTTTGGACCCCAACAACAGTGTTGTAAAGAGGTTATAGTGTATTTCTTAATTCCAGCCAAATCCTAGATTGTAGTAGCTGGGTAGAGCTGCCTTATTGAGGTGGTTCTGATGAGTACTCACAGTCTCTGTTTTTGAGCAAAAATAAGGAAAACAATGCATATCCATGTAAACCACACTTATCTCTGATCAGAGTAGCGTTTAGAGGGCTGTTCATTTCTTCTTATTTCTTGTTGGAAACATACGATTTGGTTAATCGATCCCGGGCTTCTCCAGACTTTCGGATGAGTCTTTTAAACCGAGGTCCGGTCTCAGTATGTTGATGGGACATAAAACTGAAACACACTCACTCACCCGGCCCCCGCCCATAGGGGCTTGAAGAAATATAAGGGCTGCATGATGCTTCTACGCAGAGCTGAATCCGGCCTGCACACTAGTACTGGTAAACTGCTTAGAGGATCTAAGCCTGTCAAGGAACTGCGGTGCGAGGCGGACCGTCCATGCTAATAAACCCTATTGGTTTCATTGGGTGACAGGGCTTGAGATGTCATTTCATCTCAATGTCGGGTAAAAGTCCCACAAAATTGGAAGCAACGTCTCCAAAATGACATTTACAGTGTTGACGGGGACGTTAAATCTCAAATCAAACAAACAAACACTCACTCACGATGTGGTTACTTGTTAGGATCGCCTAGATGAGGTGTTTCCAACAAGTACCCACAACATGTTTTTGTAGAGAAATTTATCTAAGAATTATCCTCATAACTGTATTTTGATCCTGATTACTGTTATGAGTAACGACTTCATTATCCAGAAAATTTCAAAGTTTTAGGTTTAACCCTTGCCCTGCTGAATATTTTAATCTGCCACACCCACTACCGATTATCAGCCAATCAGATTACTTGATGCAAATTATTGCAACAAATTCACAATCTGAATGACAAACAATGTAGATCCTGATCAGATGGCTTCTTCAGAAGCCATCTGATCTGGATCTGCATTGTATCAATTATAAGGCATAGCCGGGCTCAGCAGGACAAGGGTTAAGCTCATTTTCATCAAAGTCACTAATGAATAGGAGTCTTTTGTACTTATTTCTATGTGTCTTACCAGTCAAAATACGTCATATGCTTTTTTATCATATGACGTCGCGTCTGAGAGTGTAATAACGCCATGAAATATTTTCGATAATCCACTAGTGGATTAAATATGCAAATTAGCTAGACACATCCCGTAACGTTACATGTACGACGTCCTTAATGACGTCGCGACGTCCTTATTAATGACGTCGCGTTTACTAATGGCGGAATAGTGACATTTTTGCTAAACAATCTGAATAAAATGTGTTTTAAATGTCATATGATAAACAGAATCTTGCATTCATGCTCATATATTATTGAATTTATTAAACTCATTGAGGAAAAGTGATAAAATGCTCGGCAAAGCCTCGCATTTTATCCCATTTCCTCAACTTGTTTAATAAATTCAATAATACATGAACACTCATGTAAGATCCTCTATGTATTTTACTTTTATAGAAGAATGGTATTGGACATCAGATTAAGTAAGGGCCTATCAGCCAGCGACTCAGAAGTTGAAGAAGATGCCATCAAAAGTGCAAAGTAAGTCTGAAGATAGAATTTTCATACATTATCATAACTACATGTATTCTGTTTGTTTGTTTGTTTGATTTGAGGTTTAGCATCCCCGTCAACACTCTAAAGGTCATTTTCGAGACGTTGCTTCCAATTTTGCGGGACTTTTACACAATATTGAGATGAAATGATATCTCAAGCCCTACCACTCAATGAAACCAATAGGGTTTATAAGCATGGACGGGCCGACTTGCACTGCATTGCCTGGGCAGGCTTAGATCCTCTTAGCGGTTTACCAGAGCTCGTGTGCGGGTAGGTTTCAGCTCTGCGTGGAAGCATCATGCAGCCCATCTATTTCTTGAAGCCTTGATGGGCAGGGGCTGGTTATCATAACTATGCAGTGTCATGTTATTGCTTACTCATTGCTACAGATTGGGTTAGTTAGTTGAGGCAAAGATGATGTGTATCTTGTGTCACTGGGGCATCCAACTGATATTGGCTTAAGGCTTGCTGTCCTTGCAGCAGGTAAAGGTAGATTGATTGATTGATTTGAGGTTTAACGTCCCCGTCAACACAGTATAGGTCATTTTGGAGACATTGCTTCCAATTTTGTGGGACTTTTACCCGACTTTGAGATGAAATGACATCTCATGCCCTGCCGCCCAATGAAACCATGGACGGGCGGACTGGCACTGCTTTGCCTAATGGGTTGGTTGCTTGCTGTCCTTGCAACAGGGTAAGGGTTTTTCTTCTGTTTCTATACTTCCGTTCATTTTCCTCTTTCTCACCTGTCCCTCACTTTCATCCTTTCTGTTATCTCTTTTCTCCCTTTCTCTGGGAGACGACACAAAATGACCCAAAAGGGTTGACATTTCATTAATTCATTTTGTACAGGAAACCCCAAAACGGGTACCCTGGCAAATGATGCAGGTCCAGATCAGATGCCTGAGAATGTGGTGTCGGAACAGGGCCTACACTGTTGGCAGAAAGTTCAGCTATGTTCCAAATAAATTTTAAAGATAACACAACCTGTCACCCCAAAATTTCAAAATGGAGTCCTGTCAGATATAAGGAGGAAGATTCAATTTGGTACAAAAAGGGTTAAGCACAAAGCAAAGCAAACAGTCAGTCATTCATTACGAAAACACGTCTATACAAATACATTGTAGCCTTTATCACCGAAAGATGAAAATTTTTTTTTTGAAATATAGATTGTGGGTACTCGTTAGAACCGTATCATCGAGGCAGTTCTAAAGAGTACCAACAATCTATATTTTAGAGCAGAAATAAGATAAAAAAAGGTTTACCTCTGTAAACCCAAGTTTTACTTTATAAAAAGTGGGGTTCAAGGGGGTCAGAGTTATAAAGGTGTGTTTTCGTGATGGCTACAGATGAGGAGCTGAAACAAGGACAAAGTTGGAATAATTTTCCTGATTTCTTCATTTAACCATATGTTGTGGGTACTTGTTAGAATCACCTTGACAAGGTGTTTCTAACATGTACCCACAGCAGGTTTCTAACAAGAAGTAATATTATGACAGGCATTCACAAAATGGCTATGTCACTACAGCTGGTTTGCCCCCACCCATCGGGCTTAGAGAAATAGATTGGGCTGCATGGTTCTTCCTTGCAGAGTTTAAGCTTACCACTCATGAGTACTGGTTAACTGCTTTGAAGGACTTAGGCTGCCCAGGCAAAGCGATGTGTGTCAGACTATCCAATGCATATAAGCCTTTTGGTTTCATTGGGTGGCAGGGCTTGAGATGTCATTCCACCTCAGTGTTGGGTAAAAGTCTCACTAAATTGGAAGCAAAGTCCCCATAATGACCTATATAGTGTTGAAGGGCAGGGTTCGACATTAACCCAAGACCGATGGACATTGTCTAGTGGAAACCTGGTCAGGTCTAGTAAGGTCAGTGGCTGGCTGGTCGGAATGGTCCAGTTGAAAATCTGCCACCAAAGTTTATTAAAATCCCTGTTTTAAACATTTATCATAAAATTAGTTTGTGCTTTCAGTTTGTTGCAGAAGATTTTACAGCTGTGTAGATAAATAATAATGGAAATAATCTGATTACTGCAGAACTAATGTACATTTATCACTTCAGTATGATTTTCATCATTTCTTTGGTCCAGCTGAACTTAGATCAGGTCCAGTGTATCCCAAGAGTACAGGACCACCTTGTCCACTTATTAAAAAAAATTATGTTGAACCCTGAAGGGGGTGTTAAACCTCAATTCAAACAAACCAACACTACAGCTGGTAGTGTTAAAGAAATTGAGCTAAACACACAGACTAAACATTGATGTTTTCTGCATGAAGAAACTCATAGATCACTGAGTTTCATTAATTGTGTCCAGTGAAGGCTCATGTTAGACTGAACAGGCCAATCCGAGTGGTTGCTGTCAAAACACACAGTTTCGATAGTTGATGCAAAATTAGTGTGGGCATGGTAAGTTGTGGATTTTCTGTGCAGTAGTATGTAAATGTTTTAGTGGTATATGTTGTGCATTGGCTGTATCATTGAATCCGGGACATTAGAAGACAACACTAGATCAGAAGTACAGTCCCATTTACAGTGAAATTACGCTATTAAGACCAGCTAGAAATAGGACCAGTTTTTCTTTTGAAAATCATATTAAAAAAATTTAATTATTCTGTCTTCCTTTTTCCTACTCTCAGTGTCGTCTAGTAAGCGACCACCTTTGGGACAGGTCAAAAGTGGTCTTTAAGACCACTTTTGAACAGAATCAAAGGTGGTCTAAATAAAGGAATTATGCTGTTTTCCCCTGCACTGGTTTCAGCCACGGGCCACAAGGTATTGGTTTATTTTTATACCTCCACCATGTAGCAGTTGAGGGCATAAAGTTGTAATCTTGTCTGTACATACATTTGTACATTTCGTCTTTCAAACTTTATAGCACTGCTTGTGTCTTGGCAACTCCTACAGTATTCAAAATCATGGTTCGAAACATGCATAATGCCAAGATAAATAGGTCAGGCATGTGCATTATGGTCAGGAAACTCTGATGGGACTATAAACGGAAGAGTTTTATGCATTTGTTTGATTCAGAAATTTTGACAGCAAGGACATTCACCCCTCTAGGGATCGTTTAGCATCATTCAGTATTTCAGGCTTTATATTTTGCAGTTTATATTTTACTTTTGGTCCTTTGAGATCAGTGTGAATATTCTGAGAAATCAGAAATAAATTATTGGTTTAGACTCGTATTCCAGACAGGTTTTTGATTATTTGGACCCCATTTGATTTATATCAGTCTTTGAATCGACTGCCTGTTCGAACTTCGCAAAATTGCAGTATGCTTCCTCTGGCTTTCTTTGCCGGATCCTTACAGGGTCACTGATGAGGCTTTATTAGCCGAAACTACATCTTCTTTCTTCTTTCTTATGAATGTTTTCATTGCTCTTAAAGGAACTCATTTTTTATTTTTATTTATGTATTGTGTTGATCAAATGTGCTTGCCACAGAGTTACTTCTGTGATTGCCCCATTTTTGTCCCACCTGCTTTAATGCTTGTCCTGCTGAACCCAGGTATGCCTTCTCTCAAACAGTGCAGATCCTGATCAGGATCTACATTGTTTGTCATTCAGATAGTGATTTTGTTGCAATAATTTGCATCCAGTAATCTGATTGGTTGATAATCAGAGGTGGGTGTGGCCTATTTAAATATTTAGCAGAACAAGGGTTTAGCAAGGTGTGGAATAGAAGTGTGGTTTTCCATTTATCTGTTTGTCATTTATATCACCCCTAGTGTCATTTAAAATGTTCAAGTCCATTTCTCAAGAATATAATCACAGACAAGACATAGTCTTTTGCATAATTCTTGTTATTGTTATTGAAACTACTTAGTATTTTAGTCTTTAAGCGAGCATAAAAAGTATATTGCTCTTTAAAAGTTTTAAAGTACGAAAACAAGCCCTTTGTCATGCTTCTTTGGGTAGGACAAGATATTTATCCTGCTCATAAATATAAAATCTTAGCTCCAAACGAGGAGGAATAATATAAGAATCTTATATGGCTGTGAGGGGTGGATGGAAAAATCCATCCCAAGGGTCACTGTCCGGCATCACGAGGCTTGCCGAGTGATGCTGGACAGTGATCCCGAGGGACGGATTTTTCTATCTACCCCTCACACCCATATTGGATTCTTTTTCTTGCATGCCTTCCATTTCTATTGTGAATTTTTAATGCTGCTGTCACAGCGGTTACCGATGTCCGCCATTTTGTGATGACACAACAGGAATGTTTAGTGACGTCACGCATGAGGATGCCGTGCATGAGGTTGTAATCAACCAGTGCATTTATCAAACACCCGATTATATTCGATTTGGGGTCGGAACACCAGGGTCAGAACATAAATTTCTATCCCAGGGTAAAGTCACGGATTTCCTCGTCTGGTGTGCAAGAATAAAACTTACCAAGGGATAATTTTCTTTATTTCTTGTAAGAAACACATAAAGGCGGTTCTAATGAGTACCCACAACATATGTAGTGGAGCATAAATAAGAGAAAATAATGTTTACCCCCATAAGCCCAAGTTTTCTCTATACAAAGTTGGGTTTATGGGGTTGTTCATTTCGTGGACTTGTAACCGTGATGAATTAATAAATTTCTAAAATATCGCTCAATCTGACACCCCTAAATTTTGAAATGGAACTATTATATGAGCCCCGCCAAGCAAATTTGTGTCTTCGAGCATTCCGTCATGACAAATGTTAATTGCGCATGCCCAGCTATACAGAGGGGCCAGGGATATGGCTTTCTGTCTGAAGGTTCCTCTTGATTCACGGCTTGTATGAGCGAGCAGCGAAGGTTCTGGCAAGACTGCGTGGATGCGCAGGCTCGCCTGAACCTTCGCTGCTCGCATAGGCGATAAGTACCAAAATCGCTTGACGGGGCCCATATATAAGGTGGAAGGTTCCATTCAGGACAAAATGGGGTTAATATGATGAATATTTCAGACAGTTTCATGAGGAGGGTTGTGTTAATGAAGATGAAAGGTAAAAATTTAGCTGGCTGAGTCGAATGAAAACATACCTTCAGACATGTGTGCAAAGTGAAGACTTAGACCAGACTGCATATCCATATAGTCAGCATGCTGCCTGCGCAATGGGCCAAAATAAGCTCTAAGTTAACCCATAAAATGCCAAACACTACAATTGCCGTCTGCTTTGCCGTCTGCCGGTTACCTTTTAAGTATTTTTAGCTCACCTGTCACGTAGTGACAAGGTGAGCTTTTGGGATCACTTTTCTTCCGTCGTGTGTGCGTGCGTGTGTGTGTGTGTGTGCGTAAACTTTTTCTTCAAATGACATCTCCTCCTAAACCCCTGATCGGATTTTGACCAAACTTCACAGCAATGATCCTTAGGTGGTCCCCTTTCAAAATTGTTCAAATGGTTCCGGTCCATTGCACATCTGGGTCACAGGAGCTAAAAATAGATTTTTTAAAACAAAATTTTAAAAATCTTCTTCTCTGAAACCGCAAGGCCCAGGTCATCGATATTTGGTATGAAGCTTCATCTAGTGGACCTCTACCAAGATTGTTCAAATTATAGCCCTGGGGGCCAAAATGCCCCCGCCCCGGGGGCCTTTGGTTTTACATAGGCTTATATAGGGAAAATCATTGAAAAATCTTCTTCTCTGAAACCACAAGGTCCAGGTCTTTAATATTTGGTGTGAAGCTTTACCTGGTGGACCTCTACTAAGATTGTTCAAATTATAGCCTTGGGGCCAAAAATGCCCCCGCCCCGAAGGGCCTTTGGTTTTACATAGACTTATACAGGGAAAATCTTTAAAAATCTTCTTCTCTGAAACCGCAAGGCCCAGGTCTTCAATATTTGGTATGAAGCTTCATCTAGTGGACCTCTACCAAGATTGTTCAAATTATAGCCCTGGGGGCCAAAATGCCCCCGCCCCTGGGGCCTTTGGTTTTACATGGGCTTATACAGGGAAAATCATTAAAAAATCTTCGTCTCTGAAACCACAAGGCCCAGGTCTTTAATATTTGGTGTGAAGCTCGACCTGGTGGACCTCTACTAAGATTGTTCAAATTATAGCCTTGGGGCCAAAAATGCCCCCGCCCCGGGGGCCTTTGGTTTTACATAGGCTTATACAGGGAAAATCTTTAAAAATCTTCTTCTCTCAAACCGCAAGGCCCAGATCTTTGATATTTGATATGAAGCTTCATCTAGTGGACCTCTTTCAAGATTGTTCAAATTATAGCCTTGGGGCCAAAAATGCCCCCGCCCCGGGGGCTTTTGGTTTTACATAGGCTTATACAGGGAAAATCTTTAAAAATCTTCTTCTCTCAAACGGCAAGGCCCAGTTCTTTGATATTTGGTATGAAGCTTTATCTATTGGACCTCTTTCAAAATTGTTCAAATTAAAGCACTGGGGGCCAAAATGCCCCCGGGGCGGGGGCCTATGGTTTTACATAGGCTTATATAGGGAAAGTCATTAAAAAAACTTCTTCTCTGAAAACACAAGGCCCAGGTCTTTAATATTTGATGTGAAGCTTTACCTGGTGGACCTCTACTAAGATTGTTCAAATTATAGCCTTTGGGCCAAAAATGCCCCCGCCCTGGGGGCCTTTGGTTTTACATAGGGAATACAGGGAAAATCTTTAAAAATCTTCTTCTCTGAAACCGCAAGGCCCAGATCTTTGATATTTGGCGTGAAGCTTCATCTAATGGACCTCTTTCAAGATTGTTCAAATTATAGCCCTTGGGGCCAAAATGCCCCCGCCGTGGGGGCCTATGGTTTTACATAGGCTTATATAGGGAAAATCATTAAAAAATCTTCTTCTCTGAAATCACAAGGCCCAGATCTTTAATATTTGGTGTGAAGCTTTACCTGGTGGACCTTTACTAAGATTGTTCAAATTATAGCCTTTGGGCCAAAAATGCCCCCGCCCTGCAGGCCTTTGGTTTTACATAGGTTTGTACAGGGAAAATCTTTAAAAATCCTTTTCTCTGAAACCGCAAGGCCCAGATCTTTGGTATTTGGTGTGAAGCTTCATCTAGTGGACCTTTTTCAAGATTGTTCAAATTATAGCCCTTGGGCCAAAAATGCCCCCACCCCGGGACCCTTTGGTTTTTCATAGGCTTAAATAGGGAAAACCTTTGAAGATCTTCATGTCTGAAACCAGAAGGCCCAGGTCTTTGATATTTGGTATGAAGCTTCATCCAGTGGACCTCTTTCAAGATTGTTCAAATTATAGCCCTTGGGCCAAAAATGCCCCCACCCCGGGACCCTTTGGTTTTTCATAGGCTTATATAGGGAAAACCTTTAAAAATCTTCTTGTCTGAAACCAGAAGGCCCAGGTCTTTGATATTTGGTATGAAGCTTCATCTAGTGGACCATTACATAGTTTGTTCAAATTATAGCCCTTGGGCCTAGAATGTACTGGAGACACTAATTTTCAGGTGAGCGATTCAGGGCCCTCTGGGCCCTCTTGTTAGCTCACCGTCACGTAGTGACGAGGTGAGCTTATGGGATCACTTTTCGTCCGTCGTGCGTCAGTGCGTCCGTGCGTCAGTGTGTCCGTGCGTCCGTGCGTCCGTAAACAATTTCTTTAAACGACATCTCCTCCTAAACCACTGATCGGATTTTGACCAAACTTCACAGGAATGATCCTTAGGTGGTCCCCTTTCAAAGTTGTTCAAATGGTTCCGGTCCGTTGCACATATAGGTTTTTGGGGCCAAAAATAGATTTTTTTCACCAAAAACTTAAAAAATCTTCTTCTCTGAAACCACAAGGCCCAGGTCTTTGATATTTGGTATGAAGCTTCATCTAGTGGACCCCTACCAAGATTGTTCAAATTATAGTGCTGGGGTCAAAAATGCCCCCGCTCCGGGGCCCTTTGGTTTTACAAGGGCTTATATTGGGAAAATCTTGAAAAATCTTCTTCTCTGAAACCACAAGGCCCAGGTGTTTGATATTTGGTCTGAAGCTTCATCTAGTGGACCCCTACCAAGATTGTTCAAATTATAGTGCTGGGGCCAAAAATGCCCCCGCTCCGGGGCCCTTTGGTTTTACATGGGCTTATATAGGGAAAATCTTTAAAAATCTTCTTCTCTGAAACCGTAAGGCCCAGGTCTTTGATATTTGGTCTGAAGCTACATCTAGTGGACCCCTACCAAGATTGTTCAAATTATAGTGCTGGGGCCAAAAATGCCCCCGCCCCGGGCCCCTTTGATTTTACATGGGCTAATATAGGGAAAATCTTTAAAAATCTTCTTCTCTGAAACCGCAAGGCCCAGGTCTTTGATATTTGGTATGAAGCTTCAACTAGTGGACCCCTACCAAGATTGTTCAAATTATAGTGCTGGGGCCAAAAATGCCCCGCTCCGGGGCCCTTTGGTTTTACATGGGCTTATATACAGAAAATCTTAAAAAATCTTCTTCTCTGAAACCGCAAGGCCCAGGTCTTTGATAATTGGTATGAAGCTTCATCTAGTGGACCCCTTCCAAGATTGTTCAAATTAAAGTGCTGGGGCCAAAAATGCCCCAGCTCCGGGGCCCTTTGGTTTAACATGGGCTTACATAGGGAAAATCTTTTAAAATTTTCTTCTCTGAAACCGTAAGGCCCAGGTCTTTGATATTTGGTATGAAGCTTCATCTAGTGGACCCCTACCAAGATTGTTCAAATTATAGTGCTGGGGCCAAAAATGCCCCCGCTCCGGGGCCCTTTGGTTTTACATGGGCTTATATAGGGAAAATCTTTAAAATCTTCTTCTCTGAAACCGCAAGGCCCAGGTCTTTGATATTTGGTCTGAAGCTACATCTAGTGGACCCCTACCAAGATTGTTCAAATTTTATAGTGCTGGGGCCAAAAATGCCATGGGCTAATATAGGGAAAATCTTTAAAAATATTTTTCTCTGAAACCGCAAGGCCCAGGTCTTTGATATTTGGTATGAAGCTTCATCTAGTGGACCCCTACCAAGATTGTTCAAATTATAGTGCTGGGGCCAAAAATGCCCCCGCACCGGGGCCCTTTGGTTTAACATAGGCTTACATAGGGAAAATCTTTTAAAATTTTCTTCTCTGAAACCGCAAAGCCCAGGTGTTTGATATTTGGTATGAAGCTTTATCTAGTGGACCCCCACCAAGATTGTTCAAATTATAGTGCTGGGGCCAAAAATGCCCCAACTCCGGGGCCCTTTGGTTTTACATGGGCTTATATAGGGAAAATCTTTAAAAATCTTCTTCTCTAAAACCGCTAGGCCAAGGTCTTTGATATTTGGTATGAAGCTTCACCTAGTGGACCCCTACAAAGATTGTTCAAATTATAGTGCTGGGGCAAAAAATGCCCCCACTCTGGGGCCCTTTGGTTTTACATGGGCTTATATAGGGAAAATCTTTAAAAATTTTCTTCTCTGAAACCCTAGGGCCCATGTCTTTGATATTTGGTATGACTTCACCCCACAAGGCCCAGGTTCAACCCCCCCCCCCCCCCCCCCCCCGCCCCGGGGCCCTTTGGTTTTACATGGGCTTATAAGGCCCAGGTCTTTGATATTTGGTCTGAATCTACTTCTAGTCGACCCCTACCAAGATTGTTCAAATTATAGTGCTGGGGCCAAAAATGCCCCAACTCCGGGGCCCTTTGGTTTTACATGGGCTTATATAGGGAAAATCTTTAAAAATCTTCTTCTCTGAAACCACAAGGCTCAGGTGTTTGATATTTGGTCTGAAGCTTCATCTAGTGGACCCCTACCAAGATTGTTCAAATTATAGTGCTGGGGCCAAAAATGCCCCCGCTCCGGGGCCCTTTGGTTTTACATGGGCTTATATAGGGAAAATCTTTAAAAATCTTCTTCTCTGAAACCGTAAGGCCCAGGTCTTTGATATTTGGTCTGAAGCTACATCTAGTGGACCCCTACCAAGATTGTTCAAATTATAGTGCTGGGGCCAAAAATGCCCCCGCCCCGGGCCCCTTTGATTTTACATGGGCTAATATAGGGAAAATCTTTAAAAATCTTCTTCTCTGAAACCGCAAGGCCCAGGTCTTTGATATTTGGTATGAAGCTTCAACTAGTGGACCCCTACCAAGATTGTTCAAATTATAGTGCTGGGGCCAAAAATGCCCCCGCTCCGTGGCCCTTTGGTTTTACATGGGCTTATATAGGGAAAATCTTAAAAAATCTTCTTCTCTGAAACCGCAAGGCCCAGGTCTTTGATAATTGGTATGAAGCTTCATCTAGTGGACCCCTACCAAGATTGTTCAAATTAAAGTGCTGGGGGCCAAAAACCAACAGGGCTTACATAGGGAAAATCTTTTAAATTTTCTTCTCTGAAACCGCTAGGCCCAGGTCTTTGATATTTGGTATGAAGCTTCAACCTAGTGGACCCCTACAAAGATTGTTCAAATTATAGTGCTGGGGCAAAAAATGCCCCCACTCTGGGGCCCTTTGGTTTTACATGGGCTTATATAGGGAAAATCTTTAAAAATTTTCTTCTCTGAAACCTAAGGCCCATGTCTTTGATATTTGGTATGACTTCACCCCACAAGGCCAGGTTAGAACCCCCCCCCCCCCCCCCCCCACCCCCCCCCCCCCCCCCCCCCCCCCCCCCCCCCCGCCCGCCCCGGGGCCCTTTGGTTTTACATGGGCTTATATCTTAAAAATCTTAAAAACATTTCTTCTCTGAACTGCAAGTCCCAGGTCTTTGATATTTGGTATGAGGCTTCATCTAGTGGACCCCTACCAAGATTGTTCAAATTATAGTGCTGGGGCCAAAAATGCCCCCGCCCCGAGACCCTTAGCTTTTACACAGACTTAAATAGGGAAATCTTTAAAAATCTACTTCTCTGAAACCCCAAGGCCCATGCCTTTTGATATTTGGTATGGAGCTTCATCTAGTGGACCTCTACCAAGATTGTTTAAATTATGGCCCTGAGCCAAAAATGCCCCCGCTCCGGGGCCATTTGGTTTTACATAGGCTAATGTAGGGAATATCTTTAAAAAATCTTCTTCTCTGAAACCCCAAGGCCCAGGTCTTTGATATTTGGTGTGTAGCTTCATCTAGTGGACCTTTGCCAAGATTGTTCAAATTATAGCCTTTGTTGATATTTGGTATGAAGCTTCACCTCTTTAGACCTCCCTCAACATTATGCACATTGTAGCCCTGGGGTCAATAATGGCCCTCCCCGAGGCCCACTTGTTACTCTATCATATGGATCAGGTGAGCGATCCAGGGCCATCATGGCCCTCTTGTGTTTTATATTAGGATCACTTTTTGTCTGTCATCCGTGCGTCTGTAAACAATTTCTTCAAACGACATCTCCTAAACCACTGATCAGATTTTGACCAAACTTCACAGGAATGATCCTTAGGTGGTCCCCTTTCAAAGTTGTTCAAATGGTTCCGGTCCGTTGTGCATATAGGTCACATGAGCCAAAAATAGATTTTTTCACCGAAAACTTAAAAAATCTTCTCCTCTGAAACCGCAAGGCCCAGGTCTTTGATATTTGGTTTGAAGCTTCATCTAGTGGACCCCTACCAAGATTGTTCAAATTATAGTGCTGGGGCAAAAAATGCCCCCGCCCTGGGGCCCTTTGGTTTTACATGGGCTTATATATGAAAATCTTCAAAAATCTTCTTCTCTGAAACCACCAGGCCCAGGTCTTTGATTTTTGGTATGAAGCTTCATCTAGTGGACCCCTACCAAGATTGTTCAAATTATAGTGTTGGGACCAAAAATGCCCCCGCCCCAGGGGCTTTTAGTTTTACATGGGTTATATAGGGAAAATCTGTAAAACCCTTCTTCTCTGAAACCACAAGACCCGGGTCTTTGATATTTGATATGAAGCTTCATCTAGTGGACCCCTGCCAAGATTGTTCATAGTGCTGGAGCCAAAAATGCCCCTGCCCCGGGGCCCTTTGGTTTTACAAAGGCTTATGTAGGGAAAATCTTTAAAAATCTTCTTCTCTGGAACTGCAAGGCCCAGGTCTTTGATATTTGGTATGAAGCTTCATCTTGTGGACCTCTACCAAGATTGTTCAAATTATAGTGATGGGGCCAAAAATGCCCCCGCCCCGAGACCCTTTGGTTTTACATAGGATTATGTAGGGAAATCTCTAAAAATCTTCTGCTCTGAAACCGCAAGGCCTAGGTCTTTGATATTTGGTATGAAGCTTCATCTAGTGGACCCCTACCAAGATTGTTCAAACTAAGTGCTGGGGCCAAAACTGCCCCCGCCCCGGGGTCCTTTGGTTTTACATAGGCTTTTGTAGGGAAAATCTTTAAAAATCTTCTCCTCTGGAACTGCAAGGCCCAGGTCTATGATATTTGGTATGAAGCTTCATCTTGTGGACCTCTACAAAGATTGTTCAAATTATAGCCCTGGGGTCAAAAATGCCCAAGCACCGGGGCCCTTTGGTTTTACATGGACTTATATAGGGAAAATCTTGAAAAATCTTCTTCTCTGAAACCACAAGGCCTAGGTCTTTGATATTTGGTATGAAGCTTCCGCTAGTGGACCTCTACCAAGATTGTTCAAATTATAGCCCTGAGGCTAAAAATGCCCCATCCTCGGGGCCCTTTGGTTTTACATACTTATATAGGGAAAATCTTTAAAAATTTTCTTCTGTGAAACCACAAGGCCTAGGTCTTTGATATTTGGTGTGAAATGTCATCTAGTGGACCTCTATCAAGATTGTTCAAATTATAGCCCTTGGGCCAAAAATGCCCCCGCCCCGAGACCCTTTGGTTTTACATAGACTTATATAGGGAAATCTTTAAAAATCTTCTTCTCTGAAACTGCATGGCCCAGTCTTTGATATTTGGTATGGAGCGCTTCATCTAGTGGACAATTATAGCCTTTCTTGATATTTGGTATGAAGCTTCACCTTTTTAGACCTCCCTCAACATTATGCACATTATAACCTTGGGGTCAATAATGGCCCTCCCTGGGGCCCACTTGTTGCTCTATGGATCGGGTGAGTGATCCAGAGCCATCATGGCCCTCTTGTGTTTTATATTAGGATCACTTTTTGTCTGTCATCCGTGCGTAAACAATTTCTTCAAACGACATCTCCTCCTAAACCACTGATCGGATTTCGACCAAACTTCACAAGAATGATCCTTAGGTGGTCTTCTTTCAAAGTTGTTCAAATGGTTCCGGTCCGTTGCACATATAGGTCACAGGAACCAAAAATAGATTTTTTCACCGAAAACTTAAAAAATCTTCTTCTCTGAAACCACAAGGCCCAGGTCTTTGATATTTGGTATGAAGCTTCATCTAGTGGACCTCTACCAAGATTGTTAAAATTATAGCCCTTGGGCCAAAAATGCCCCCGCCCCGGGGGCCTTTGGTTTTACATAGGCTTATATAGGGAAAATCTTTAAAAATCTTCTTGTCTGAAACCGCAAGGCCTAAGTCTTTGATATTAGGTTTGAAGCTTCATCTAGTGGACTCTATCAAGGTTGTTCAAATTATAGCCCTAGGGCCAAAAATTCCCCCACCCGGGGCCCTTTGGTTTTACATGGGCTTATATAGCGTAAATCTGTAAAAATCTTCTTCTCTGAAACCACAAAGCACAGGTCTTTGATATTTGATATGAAGCTTCATCTAGTGGACGCCTACCAAGATTGTTCAAATTATTGTGCTGGGGCCAAAAATGCCCCCGCCCCGGGTCCCTTTGGTTTTACATGGGCTAATATAGGGAAAATCTTTAAAAATCTTCTTCTCTGAAACTGCAAGGCCCAGGTCTTTGCTATTTGGTATGAAGCTTCATCTAGTGGACCCCTACCAAGATTGCTCAAATTATAGTGCTGGGGCAAAAAATGCCCCCTCCCTGGGCCCTTTGGTTTTTAGGCTTATGTAGGGAAAATTTTTGAAAATCTTCTTCTCTGAAACTGCAAGGCCCAGGTCTTTGATATTTGATATGAAGCTTCATCTTGTGGACCTCTACCAAGATTGTTCAAATTATAGTCCTGAGGCCAAAAATGCTCCCCCCCCCCTCTCCCCCCCCCCCCCCAGGTCTTTGATATTTGATATGAAGCTTCATCTTGTGGACCTCTACCAAGATTGTTCAAATTGTAGCCCTGAGGCCAAAAATGCTCCCCCCCCCCCGGGCCCTTTGATTTTACATTGACTTATATAGGGAAAATCTTGAAAAATCTTCTTCTCTGAAACCACAAGGCCTAGGTCTTTGATACTTGGAATGAAGCTTCAGCTAGTGGACCTCTACCAAGATTGTTCAAATTATAGCCCTGGGGCCAAAAATGCCCCCCCACCTCCTGGGCCTTTTGGTTTTACATAGACTTATATAGGGAAAATCTTTAAAATTTTCTTCTGTGAAACCACAAGGCCTAGGTCTTTGATATTTGGTATGAAATTTTATCTAGTGGATCTCTATCAAGATTTTTCAAATTATAGCCCTGGGGCCAAAAATGCCCCCGCCCCGAGACCCTTTGGTTTTACATAGACTTATATAGGGAAATCTTTAAAAATCTTTTCTCTGAAACTGCAAGGCCCATGTCTTTGATATTTGGTATGGAGCTTCATCTAGTGGACAATTATAGCCTTTGTTGATATTTGGTATGAAGCTTCACCTTTTTAGACCTCCCTCAACGTTATGCACATTATAACCTTGGGGTCAATAATGGCCCTCCCCGGGGCCCACTTGTTACTCTATTGATCAGGTGAGCGATCCAGGGCCATCATGGCCCTCTTGTTTTGCAAACAGTGTGGACCCAGATCAGACTGCTCCTGTAGGAGCAGTCTGATCTCGGCCCACATTATTTGTCTGTATGCAAAATATTTTTAAAAAAATTTGCAAAAAAAAAAAAATCAGCAGACAACATGAGCAGACGACATTTTCAGATGTAGTTTTACTCGGTGTCTTAAGGGTTAATAGCTATCAACAAAGTACTGAGTGAACTCGGGCCTTTTTAATGCTTAATTCAACTGAAAATTTGTCCTGGTTAAAAATTTGTCCAACTCATAAATGAATAATTTCAATAGCTCTTGGCATTTTAATAGTATTACTCACCAAGCTGAACCTGGTAATATCCTTGTTGGAAAGCAGTATAGATCCAGATCAGCTAGCTTCTTGGGAAGACAGCTGATAAGGTCCTATACTGTTTTCAATTCTGCTTCTCAATCAGTGATTAACCCATTGTATGCGGGAAACCCCTAAAGGAGTACTTTGGCAAACAGTGCAGATCCAGATCAGACGACGCAGAATGCTGTGTGAGATCAGAGCCTGCACTATTTGCTAACAGAATTTTCCATCAAAAAATAGAATAAAAATGAAAAATTAGGCCTGGCACCCCTTATATGCCAAATAGACTTGTCCAACATATAGCAATGGAAGAGTCCACTAGTATACAATGGGTTAAAATTGAAATCATGCAACACAATTGGTTGAAAATTGGGGAGGAGTGTAGCATATTGAAATATTGGGCTGGTGACTGTTAACCCTTGTCCTGCTGAATATTTTAATCTTCCACACCCACTTCGGATTATCAACCAATTAGATTGCTTGATGCAAATTATTGCAATAAATTCACACTCTTAATGGCAAACAATGTAGATCCTGATCAGATGGCTTCGTCAGAAGCCATCTGATCTGGATCTACATTGTTTGAAAGATAAGGTATATCCGGGCTCAGCAGGACAAGGGTTAAGAACATGAAAAACATCATTCTCTGCTTCTTTGAGCATGAAAATGGCTATACATGTTGGTATTTTATATTTTTGACCAGCAGTGTAGTTTCATGCTCAATTGAGTTGAGCATGAAAAAATGGTTCCATATCAAGGGTCTGGATCCGACTATGCAGTTTTCACTTGGCACATATGTCAAAAGGTCTATTTTTGAATGACTTGGCTGAGAAGAGGTGGTAAAGATAGCCTAAGCCCTCAGTCATTAGAAAACAAAACACACTCATGAGATGACACTGAAAAAATGTCATATTCTGATGAAAAATTGTAGAACACCCTCATTCTCTTAATAACACTTGTTTTGGACAGTGTTAGTTGGAATACTGTGTTATATCCAAACAAAAAATGTATAGATTATCGAAAAATTACCATTTATTGTCATTTTTTCTGTGTAATCTGTACATTTTTATCTATAGATTATACAAAAAATGTATAATCTCTTAATTTTTGGGGTTGTCATTTTTTTCTGGATAATCTATACATTTTTAGGATCCATCTTTAACCGTGTGTTATAGCCAAAATCATGTTATAATAAAATTGTTTTGTGGAGAAATTAAGCATATTTTTCCCTATACACACTCAAAATACTCATTTTTGGATCTCATAACACCCACTTCATTGAGATGGTTGTAAGAAGCACCCACAATCTGTGTTTTGTAAGAAAGAATATGGAAAATTTTATACAGTACATCACAACCTCATTATAACACAATTCAGTTTGGATATAATACAGTTTCAAGAGGGATCCCCAAAATGTATACATTTTTGTTTGGATATTACATGGTTGTTTAACTAACACAGTTTCTGCTTTGGACCCCATTAATAGTGTTATAAAGAGATTGTGGTGTATGTTTACCTTTGTTAACCCAAATTTTCTATATATAAAGTTGGGTTTACAATGACATTGCTGT
This sequence comes from Lucinisca nassula, assembly GCA_963580285.1. Classification (NCBI taxonomy): domain Eukaryota; kingdom Metazoa; phylum Mollusca; class Bivalvia; order Lucinida; family Lucinidae; genus Lucinisca; species Lucinisca nassula. Next base: position 11,498,153 of record OY757022.1, on the reverse strand, counting down.
CGCAGACTTGTTAATGTGATGGACAAATAGTACCCTACACAAAATATTTGTCAGATTCAACATCTTATTGCAATAAAGTTCTTGCCAAAATATTTCCAGATATTTGCAATGGGAGTCCATATCTGAAGCTAGCAATATTTGCAGTAGGAAGTCTATATCGAAAGCTAGCCATATTTGCAATAGGAAGTCCATATCTGAAGCTGAACATATTTACAATAGGAAGTCCATATCTGAAGCTAGCCATATGTGCAATAGGAAGTCAATATATGAAGCTAGCCGTATTTGCAATAGGAAGTCAATAAATGAAGCTAACCATATTTGCAATCGGAAGTCAATATATGAAGCTAACCATATTTGCAATAGGAAACCCATATCTGGTGCTACCCATATTTGCAATGGAAGTCCATATCTGAAGCTAATCATATTTGCAGTAGGAAGCCCATATTATGAGATGAGCCATATTTTCAATAGGAAGTCAATATCTGATTCTAGCCATATTTTCAATAGGAGGCCCATATCTGAGGCTAGCCATATTTGCAATAGAAAGTCCTTATCTGAAGCTAGCCATATTTGGATATTTGCAATAAGAAGTCAGTATCGGAAGCTAGCTATATTTGCAATAGGAAGTTGGTATGTCATTCTAGTCATAATTGCAAAAGGAAGCCCATATTTGAAATAGAAGTGAAGACAATGACCAGGTATTGATACAAATACCTCAAATTATCTCACACCTTCCATCCAAGACAACAAAGGGAGGCTTTGCAATAGGAAGTCCATATCTGAAGCTAACCATATTTGTAATAGGAACTCCATATCTGAAACCAATCATATTTGCAGTAGGAAAAGTAGAAGTAAAACAAAGATCAGGAATCGATACAATTAACTTACTCCACCCATCAAAGACACCAAAGGAAAAGAAACACAACATTAAGCGACCAGACCATAATGGAAACCTAAACAAAGGAAGGCCATAAGGACAGTTACTTTCCCACAAAATGGCCATATGGCCATCCAAAATTAAAAGACACAAGTGATACACACAGTAAGTAACGAACAACACCATAAGTAAACTGCCACAGAAGTCTGTATCTGAAGCTTGTCATATTTGCAATAGGAAGTCCATATCTGAAGCTAACCATATTTGTAATAGGAAGTCCATATCTGACGCTAACCATGTGTGCAAATAGGAAGTCCATATCTGAAGCTTGTTATATTAGCAATAGGAAGTCCATATCAGAAGCTAGTCATAATTACAAGAGGAAGTCCATATCTGAAGCTTGTCATATTTGCAATAGGAAGTCCATATCTGAAGCTTGTCATATTTGCAATAGGAAGTCCATATCTGAAACTAGTCATAATTACAATAGGAAGTCCATATCTGGAGCTTGTCATATTTGCAAAAGGAAGTCCATATCTGACGCTAGCTATATTTGCGATAGGAAGTCCACATCTGAAGCTTGTCGTATTTGCAACAGGACGTCCATATCAGAAGCTAGTCATAATTACAATAGGAAGTCTATATCTGAAGCTTGTCATATTTGCAATAAGGAAGTCCATATCAGAAGCTTGGCATATTTGCAATAGAAAGTCCATATCTGAAGCTAGTCATAATTACAATAGGAAGTCCATATCTGGTGCTTGTCATATTTGCAAAAGGAAGTCCATATCTGACGCTAGCCATATTTGCAATAGGAAGTCCATATCTGAAGCTTGTCATAATGACAATAGGAAGTCCATATCTGAAGCTAGCCATATTTGCAATAGGAACTCCATATCTGAAGCTTGTCATATTTGCAATATGAAGTTCATATCTGAAGCTTGTCATATTTGCAATAGGAAGTCCATATCTGAAGCTTGTCATATTTGCAATAGGAAGTCCATATCCGAAGCTTGACATATTTGCAACAAGATGTCCATATATGAAGCTTGCCATATTTGCAATAGAAAGGCCATATCTGATGCTTGTCATATTTGCAATAGGAAGTCCATATCTGACGCTAGCCATATTTGCAATAGGAAGTCCATATCTGAAGCTTGTCATAATGACAATAGGAAGTCCATATCTGAAGCTAACCATATTTGCAATAGGAACTCCATATCTGAAGCTTGTCATATTTGCAATAGGAAGTCCATATCTGAAGCTTGTCATATTTGCAATAGGAAGTCCTGAAACTAGTCATTATACCCCACCACACGATAGTGGCTGAGTATTATGATATACCCTCCAGTGTCCGTCCGTCCATCCGTCCGCATGTCCGTCCGTCCGTCCGTCCGCACCATTTCCGATCGATAACTTGAGTAATTTTAAACGAATTTTTTTCAAATTTTGCATACATGTATATATCGGGAATGAGTGGTATGGGATTGTTAATGGGCAAAATCCGTTTACATTTGACAGAGTTATGGCCCTTTTTAGTTCAAAATAAGGGGTTTTGGGGCGTTTCCGATCAATAACTTGAATATTTTTTCACGGATTTTCTTCAAATTTTGTATACACATTGGCATTGGGTATGAGTGGTTTGGGATTGTAAATGGGCAAAATACATTGACATCTAACGGAATTATGGTCGTTAAAAATTCCGGTTAAATGGTTTTTGGGGACTTATTCCTTTACTATATGGAATATTTGGATGAAACTGCACTGATTTATAAACGACCATAATAAGCAGGTTTTGTGATGTGAATACACAAAATGAGTTAACATTTAACGAAAAATTGGTCGTTAACAATTCCCATTAAATAGTTTCTGCGTATTTATTCCTTTAATTTATGAAATATATTGATTATCATTGCCAGTGTAGTGGTTAGAGTGCTGGACTACAAATCCTATTGTTGACTAGAATCTGAGGGGCGTGAGTTCAAATCTCCGTCGAGGAATGGAAATTTTTTTTTTTTTTTATCGTTTTTTCTTTTTTATTTTTTTTTTTTTGTGTGTTCTTTTTTCTTTTTTCTTTTTCTTTCTTTTTCATTTTGGCAATGAATTTATTTATTTTTTTTTATTTTCCTCATTTTTGGTTTTTCATTCCTTTTTTTCCCTTTTTTTTTTTTTCACCCTTTTCTTCTTTTTGTTATACCCCATCACACGATAGTGCTGGGATATTACAATATACCCTCCGGTGTCTGTCCGTCCATCCGTCCCCACCATTTCCGACCAATAACTGGATTAATTTGTGCTATGAATCTGAGGGGCGTGAGTTCAAACCCCCATGGAGGAATGGAATTTTCTTTTTTTTTTCCTTTTTTTCTCGTTTTTTCTTTTCTTTTTTTCCATTTATTTTTCTTGTCTTTCTTTTTGCAATGTTTTTTTTTATTTTCGTTTTTTTTTTCTCATTTTTTGTTTTTCATTCCTTTTTTTTACCTTTTTTTTTTTTTTTCCTTTTCTTCTTTTTGTTATACCCCATTACACGATAGTGCTGGGATATTATAATATACCCTCCGGTGTCTGTCCGTCCGTCCGTCCATCCGTCTGTCCGTCCATCCATCCCCACCATTTCCGACCGAGAACTTGATTAATTTTTCACATTTTTTTTTTCAAATTGTGCCTACATGTTTATATCGGGAATGACTTTTTTTTCTTTTCTTCTTTTGTTATACCCTATCACACGATAGTGCTGGGGTATTATAATATACCATCCGGTGTCTGTCCATTCGTCCGTCCATCCACACCATTTCCGACCGATAACTTGATTAATTTCTCACAATTTTTTTTTGGAGTTTGCGATCAATAACTTAAGAATCTTTTCATGGATTTTCTTCAAATTTTAAAACACAAAAGGACACATATTATTGCCAAGGACAGTCACTCTGCTTTTCTGGTTATTGTATTATCTGCCCTTTTGATATACATGTATGTAGTTCCTTTACTATATTGAATGCCTTAGTGAAGTTTTACAGATAACTATAACACTTAAAAGTACCACTATTATGGGCAAGGCTATAACCATATTATCTTGCAGTGGTGGGGTATCATGCAGTGTTAGCATGCTTTTATATTTGCATTAGGATGTCCATATCTGAAGCTTGTCATATTTGCAATAGGAAATCCATATCTGAAGCGTGTCATATTTGCAATAGGAAGTCCATATCTGAAGCTTGTAATATTTGCAATAGGAAGTCCATATCTGAAGCTTGTCATGTTTGCAATAAGAAGTCCATATCTGAAGCTAGTCATATTTGCAATAGGAAGTCCATATCTGAAGCTTGTCATAATTACAATAGGAAGTCCATATCTGGAGCTAGGCATACTTGCAATGAAAGTCCATATCTGAAGCTAGTCATACATATTTGCAATAGGAAGTCTGTATCAGAAGCTAGTCATATTTGCAACAGGAAGTCTGTATCTGAATCTCACATATTTGCAATAGGAAGTCTATATCTGAAGCTAGTCATATTTGCGGTAGGAAGTCTGTATCTGAAACCAGTCATATTTGCAATTGGAAATTCATATCTGAAGCTAATTATATTTGCAATAGGTAGTCTATATCTGAGGCTAGCCATATTTGCAATAGAAAGTCCATATCTTATGCTAGTCACATTTGCAACAGGTAGTCTATATTCTGAACATAGTCATATTTGCAATAGGAAGTCCATATTTTAAGCTAGTCATATTTGCAATAGGAAGTCCATATCTGAGGCTAGCCATATTAAAAATAGGAAGTACAGATCTGAGGTTAGCCATATTTGCAATAGGAAATCCAAATCTAAGGCTAGCCATATTTGCAATAGGAAGTCCATATCTGAAGCTATCCATATTAGCAGTAGGAAGTCCATATCAGAAGCTAGTCATATTTGCAATAAGAAATCAACATCTGAAGCTTGTCATATTTGCAATAGGAAGGTTATATCTTGAGTTAGCTATATTTACAGTAGGAAGTCCATATCTGAAGCTAACCACATAGCACTAGAAAGTCTGTATCTGAAGCTAGTCATATTTGCAGTAGAAAGTTAGCCATATTTACAGTAGGAAGTCCATACCTGAAACTAACAGCATAGCACTAGAAAGTCTGTAACTGAAGCTAGTCTTATTTGCAGTACATGAATATAAAAATTTATAAGAAATTACTGACAAGTGTTTTGTATTTTCCCTTTGTCCTGCTGAACTATGATAAACCATATCTTTGCAAACAGTGTAGATCCAGATCAGATGGCTTCTTTAGAAGCCATCTGATCAGGATCTACACTTTTTGTCCTTCGCTTTTGTAAATTTGAATGCATATATTATATCAAGTAATTTGATCGCTTTATTGTCAGAAATGGGTGTGGTAAACTTAATTTATTCAGCAGGACAAGGCTTCAAGGGTTAGATGTTATTGAGCTTAATACTGGGGCAGTAAACTCATTTAGCAGCTTTGCTTCTTAATATAAAGTCTCTAAAATGTTTTATTACCCATTAAAGTGGTTTGGATAAAACTATGCCTATGTTCTGCCATTTCGCAAGTGAGGCAACTGGTTACTTTTGAATTGATCAAATATCTTCTGTAAAAGGACTGTCCTTTTGGAAGCAAGAAATATGTCACAGAACTGAAACATACAGAGTATATAAGTTTTTCTGGACCAAAGTAGCTGGTTTTGGCCAATAAGGCCTCATCATTGACCGTCAAATATTTTACTTTGATAGAACCATTCACATATAACTGTCATTTCCACATTGTCACAGGAGACGATTCTCACATAAGCATGGTGCTTACCATCAGATCCTGCACCATATATCTTATATGAAGGGCAGGGAGACTTCGTATGGCCACCACACGCTCCCTTTACAGAAGCTGTAGTGACGTCAAATATGTTCTATAAAAGAGCTATCCAAGCCTGTCCAAAATTAAGATTTACTCTTTACTCCTGCCCTGCTGAATAACAATAACCCCTATCTTTACAAACAGTATAGATCCGACCAGATGGCTGAAGAAGCCATCTGATCGTGATCCACCCTGTTGACATTCAGTTTGTTAAATTGTAGGAATGAATTATTTTTTTTGCATCAAGTAATCTGATTGGTTGAAAGTCAGAAATGGGTGTGGCTAAATTATTTATTCAGCAGAACAAGAGTTATAGGGAAGAATTTTACATGAAAGTCAAGCCTTTTTTTCTCTGAAAAATAAGAAAAAAAATGATGTCTTCTGCTCTAGAATTTTCTGTGGTTCTTGAAGGGTTATTATTTAATTTCATACCTATTTAGTCCTTTAAATGCCTGTCACGATATTGTCTTTGGCTTTGTCATCTGCTGGTAATTTTAAAAGTCTTTGTTGCTAACAGTGTGGACCCAGATCAGAGTGCTCCTCTAGGAGCAGTCTGATCAGGGTACACACTGTTTGCCTGAATACAAAAATATTTTTTAAAAATCAAGAAGATGCAGCAGATGCAACAGACGACATTTTCCAATGCAGGTTTTCTTGGCATTGTAAGGGTTAGTTTTGTTTGTTTGTTTGATTTGAGGTTTAACGTCCCCGTCAACACTGTAAAGGTCATTTTGGAGACGTTGCTTCCAATTTTGTGGGACTTTTACCCGACATTGAGATGAAATGACATCTCAAGCCCTGTCGCCCAAAGAAACCAATAGGGTTTATTAGCATGGACGGTCCGCCTCGCACCGGGGTTCCTGGACAGGCTTAGATCCTCTGAGCTGTTTACCAGTATTAGTGTGCAGGCCGGATTCAGCTCTGCGTGGAAGCATCCTGCAGCCCATATATTTCGACAAGCCCCTATGGGCGGGGGCTTTGTAAGGGTTAGTATCATGTCAGGTAAATTAATAGCCTTATTAAAGATGCCAAGAAAACCTTCATCGAAAAGTGTTGTCTGTTTATGTTGTCTGCTCATCTTCTTGCAAACATTTTAAAACATTTTTTTTTTTCATAAAAGTAAACAGTGTGGACCCAGATCAGACTGCTCTTGGAGGAGCCATCTGATCAGGATCTACACTATTTGTCATTGACTTTGCAAATTTGAATCAATACATTATATCAAATAATTTTATTGGCTGATTATCTTAACTGGGTGTGGCTAAACTAATTTATTCAGTAGGATAAGGGTTCAAATCACAACAGTTCAGGTGTGATACTTTTATTGGGTAATAAAACATTACAGGGACATATATTATTTAATCATCTAAAATTGTATGCATGAAATCTGAATTTGGGTATATCATTTTCCTATCATGAAACAGTGTAATATAAGAATCTTATATGGGTGTTAGGGATAGATGGAAAAATCCGTCCCGAGGGTCACTGTCTGGCATCACGAGGCTTGCCGAGTGATGCCGGACAGTGATCTCGAGGGACGGATTTTTCCATCCACCCCTCACATCCATATAGGATTCTTTTTCTTGCATACCTTCCATTCCTTAAAGCGGATTTTTAATGCTACAGTCACTTTGGTTACCAATGTCCGCCATATTGTGTTGACACTGCAGGAATGTTCAGTGACGTTGCTGTGACGTCAACCTTAATGACCGCGCATACGAAGTCGTAATCAACCAGTGCATTTATCAAACACGCGTTTATATTCGATTTTGGGTCGGAACACCAGGGTCAGAACATAAATTTCTATCCCAGGATAATAAGCCCCCGCCCATAGGGGCTTGAAGAAATATATGGGCTGCATGATGCTTCCACGCAGAGCTGAATCCGGCCCGCACACTAGTACTGGTAAACCGCTTAGAGGATCTAAGCCTGTCCAGGAACCGCGGTGCGAGGCGGACCGTCCATGCTAATGGACCCTATTGGTTTCATTGGGCGACAGGGCTTGAGATGTCATTTCATCTCAATGTCGGGTAAAAGTCCCACAAAAAATTGGAAGCAACGTCTCCAAAATGACCTTTACAGTGTTGACGGGGACGTTAAACCTCAAATCAAACAAACTATCCCAGGATAAAATCACAGATTTTCTTGTCTGGTGTGCAAGAAAATATTTTACATACCATGGAGAAGTTTGTGAAGGGTTAAGGGTATATAGCTTTCGCTCTGTGCTTGTCCATTTGTTCATTCATCTGTCCATCCATCAGATCTAGGTCTATGTGAGGATAATTTTTCTTCTTTTGCCATTAAACATTACGAAAACAAATATACAAATTTACAAATACAAATACATTGTAAACTTAATCGCCCAAAAAAAAAATTAAAATTTTAAGATGAAAAATTGAGATATTTTTCTTATTTCTGCTCAATATATAGATTGTGGGTACTCATTAGAACCGCCTCATCAAGCTGTTCTAACGAGTACCCACAATCTATATTTCAAAGCAGAAATAAGAAAAATAAGGTTTTCCATTTAAACCCCAGTTTTACTATATAAAAGTGGGGTTCAAGGGGGTCATAACTATATAGGCGTGTTTTCGTGATGACATATATTGTGGGTACTTGTTAGAATTGCCTCTATGAGGCGATTCTAACAAGTACCCACATATGTTTCTAACAGGGAATAAGGAAAACTATCGCTTAAGTATCCTTGTTGCTTTTTTCTTATCAAGAGCTATGGTGTCAGTTTAAGAGGTTTATTTTCAAGTTACATAAGAGGTTTGTGATAAAGAAACAAACATTGGTCCCATTTCCGTGTGACCTAAGTTGTTGTTGGGATGTAACACTCAAACAGTGATGTCAGGAAATCGGCCTTTAAATAGACTCAGATATCTTCCTGTAAAAAAAAAAATAAATAAATTTCTGTTGCTTTCATCAATGCCAAGAGACAATGGTTGATCCTTTCAACGGGCCCCTGCCTATCGGGGCTTTGAGAAATAGAGTGGGCTGCATGGTGCTTCCACAAAGAGCTGAAACCGACCACACATTAGTACTGGTATACTGCTTAGAAGATCTTAAGTAGTGCGAGTCAGACCGTTCCTGCATATAAGCCAGTAGGGCAGTAGTTATTTGGGCAGTAGGACTTGAGATGTCATTTCATCTTAATGTCGGGTAAAAGTCCCACAATATTGGAAAAACTGCTCCAAAATGACCAAACTTTGTTGGAAGGGATGTTAAACCTCAATTTAACCCCCGAAAAAGATCCTTTCAACCCTGAAGTGTGTGTGTGAATTTGGGTTTATTGTCGCTTTCAACAATTTTCAGTCATATCACAACGGTGCCTGGTTTCGACAGGGAGCTCAGTGCTCACTTTTATAGTGCTGCCTCACTGAAGTATCATGTCCCAGACACATTACATGATACTGCACCCAGTAACATTATCCTGACACTGGGTCGACCAGTCCTAGCTCTACCCTGTAAATCTGAGTGCCATGCGAGGAGCAGCTAGTACCATTCTTAACGACGTTGGTATGTCCCGGCCCGGGATCGAACCCGTGACCTCCCGTTCCCCGGAGCGGACACTCTACCAACTGAGCTATTGGGGCCGGTTTTTCAACCCTGGATTCTGGTTCATTGGAGTGCGTTAGCTCAGTGGTTAGTGCTATGGTTAGTGTGCCTGCTTCTGATGCTCTATGTCCTACATCACTGGTTTGTTACATGCCAGCAGCGATACAATTGTGGTAACCAAACTTACTCCACTGGCATCATTTGCGGGGAGGAGTGTCATAAAGTGCACTATCCTTGGGATCTGGACTTTAACTGGAGCACCCCCCTCTACCCCCAATCCCACATGCAGATTAAAGATGGCTGCTCTAATTATTGCTGTGAAGGCTTTCTTCCTGCAATTAGTTGTTCAAAGCATCGTTAGCTTATCGAGCTCGTTAGAGGTCTTATTGTTAACTGTTCTAGCAAGTTTATTATTTAAATTTTTGGTATTTTTGCTGAAAAAATTGAAGCAGCTTTTGCAAATGCAAAAGCAGCTCCATTTTTCAGCAAAAGCTGCTCACATTTTTTTCAGCAACAATATTAGCATATTTGCCATAATAAATGATCACAGTTTTAATGATACATTAAGTAACGACATCGTTAGTTTTGAACAACTGGCCCCTGGAGTGTATGTTTTTGTTTGCTTGATTTGAGGTTTAACATTCTTGTCAACACTGTATAGGTCATTTTGGAGACATTGCTTCCAATTTTGTGGGACTTTTACCCGACATTGAGATTGCATGACATCTTAAGCCCTGCTGCCCAAAGAAACCAATAGGGTTTCATCATCATCATCATCAATCATCAACGGATTTTTGATTAACGTACAGGTACAGGGGCAATGTCCACATAAGTGGGCCCCTTTCCAGGTAGCTGGCTTGCTGCATGCATGGCAGATCTTACACCAGATCTCCAGGTTTGTCTATCATGAGGATCAATAACAGAGAGCTTCCATTCTCTGCAATCTCTTTCTGTTAGCTGCTTCCAGGACATCTTGGGCCCCTTCTTATAAGCATAGATGGTTCTACTTGCACTGCTTTGCCTGGACAGGCTTAGATCCTCAGTTTACCAGTACTCATGTGTGGCCGGTTTCAGCGCTACATGGAAGCATCATGCAGCCCATCCATTTCTTCAAGCCTTGATGGGTGGGGTCCACTGGAGTGTATGTAATGATCAAATATGACCGATCACAGTAGAAGTAGAAAGGAAAAAAAGATGCCTGTGCAAACTGTATAGGTCCAGATGACATCACGCAAACACGCTTATATAATTTTCACCCCCTTGAACCCCACTTTTATATAGTAAAACTGGTGTTTACAGGGGTAAACCTTATTTTTCTTATTTCTGCTCTAAAATATAGGTTGTGGGTTCTCATTAGAACCGCCTCGATGAGGCGGTTCTAATGAATACCAACAATCTATATTTTGAGCAGGAATAAGGAAAAATATCATAATTTTTCATCAAAAGTTTTCCATTTTTACGACGGTAAAATTTACACTGTATTTGTATAGGCGTGTTTTCGTAATGGATGGCTCATAATGAGCCATGTCTTTAGGATCCACAGTGCTTGCCTATCCTGTTAACCCATAAAATGCCAGTCGCAACAATTGTCGTCTGCTTTTTCACCTGCTTGTTACTTTAAAAATCATTTTTGCAAACAATGTGGATCCAGATCAGACTTCTCCTGTCTGATCAGGGTCTACACTGTTTGCCTGTAGGCAAAAATATTTTTAAAAAGTTCACACAAAGATCAGCAGACAACATAAGCAGACAGCATTGTCAGATGTTTTTCTTGACATCTTAAGGGTTAATGATTGCGGAGCGCTGTGGAGCAGTGGTAAAGCATCGGGTTTGAGATCAAAAGGTAGCCGGTTCGATCCTCACAAGCGCCACGTGTTGTTTCCTTGAGCAAGAAACTTGATCCACATTGCTAAGTACTGGTTCTTACCCAGGAAAAGAGGGCCACATGGAAGATTAGTACTAGTACTAAATGTGTTACCCTCTATAAATAAGGACTATTATTATTATAATGATTATTTACAAATAACCCCCTGTTTATAAGAATGGACCTGTCTGAAAGATGGAAGAGTCCACTTCAGAAACTCAGGTTACGCTACTCTCCTTGTAAACCAGAGATCGCAGGATCGATCCCAGGCTTCTCCGGACTTTCGGATGAGTCTTTAAACCGAGGTCCCGTCTCCGTATGACCTTAGCTGTTGGTGGGACGTAAAACTAAAAACTCACTCACTCACTCAGAAACTCAGGGGTGAAAGGGTCAACCTTTATCCTGCTGAATAAATTAGTTAAGCCATACCCATTTCTAACTACCAGCCAATCAAATTACTTGATATAACACATCCATTAAAATTTGCAATCTGAATGTCAAACAGAGTGGATCCTGATCAGATGGCTTCTTCAGTAAACAAGCCATCTGATCTGGATCTACACTGCACAGGTAGGTGTCATCATGTCTTGCAGGATAGGATTTAAAATTATGTGCTTTTGTATTAATGAATGAGTTGAACTATTGGTCATGGTGACTTATGTTCTCCTGATTTTGTGATTAATACATGTGGTTAAGAGCCTGTTTGTGGGAATATCATCCTTGTTATGTCTTTGTGATGTCAAAATATTAATAATAAATACTAATATATATTCAGTTGTAGCTGAATTAAACCATGATTTTACTCCCATAATGAACAGACAGGCTTAAGCAAACAGTGCAGACCCATAAGGAGCAGTCTGATCAGGTTCTACACTGTTTGCCATTCCATCTGCACATTTTGGACTCTTACTTGGATCGTGAAACAAATTTATCAAAATTTTAGGAGAATTACAGCAAGTCCTCAAGGTGTCCAAGTTTTTGGATTTTTATGGTAAACATACATTGTATTCAGACTGAGGTTGATGAGTAGCATGGCTCGCAGGGGACAGTCCAGTATTACAATATGCCTTGGTAATACTGGTATATACCGGTAGTTAAACTGGACAGGCCTGAACTGAACAAACTTGCTTGTCTTCTTAATAGCACTGTTAGTGGGGTCCAAAGCGAAAACCATCTTAGGTAAACAACTAAATGTATGTTATTTTCAAACAAAAATGTATAGATTATATAGAAAAATGACCATTTATGGTCATTTTTCTATATAATCTATACATTTTTTGGATCCATCTTGAAACCGTGTTATATCCAAAACCATGTTATAATGAACACTGTTATAATAAGGTTGTGGTGTATGCATATGCTTTATTGCTATGTGGCATGTTATCATTCTCTTCTGTTCCATAGCCTCCAATTATTCTTGCTTTGGGAGCGCATGACTGTGTAGGATTACACCATCTTTGATTGCTCTTTAACCCTTAAGATGTCAGTCATAACAATTTTTACCTGCTTTGTCATCTGCTAGTTACTTTAAAAAGTCATTTTTGCAAACAGTGGCAACTAGATCAGGCGCTCTTCCATGTGTATCAAATTGTCAAATTAAAATTACAGTTTATCAAATTTGACAAAAAATGTCCATCCACATATATCAAATAGTAGAATTTAACATTCCTGTTTATCAAATTTGATAAAGAAATGTCCAACCATCTGTCCGCACAGTCAGTCTGGTTAAATTTGACCATGTCATATTTCACAGATATTGATCATATTGACACAACCTTACATGTATATTTTTATGTCTATTTTCAGGTTATTTGGGTCAGAAACCAAAGACAAGCTTCCTCTGGGAGATTTTCTGTGTGCAGTAGGCCAGTTGAAGTTTAGGGGGACATCAGTATTATTCAGATTGCCACATTCCTGTACACAGTCTCTTAAGAGGTAAGTTCTATCTCCAATGATACCAGTCTCTTAAAAGGTAAGTTCTATCTCCCATGATACCACAGTCTCTTAACAGGTATATTCTATCTCCCATGTTACCACAGTCACTTAAGAGGTAAGTTCTATCTCGCTTGATACCAGTCTCTTAACAGGTACATTCTATCTCCCATGTTACCACAGTCTCTTAAGAGGTAAGTTCTGTCTCTCTTGATACCAGTCTCTTAACAGGTATATTCTATCTCCCATGTTACCACTGTCTCATTAGAGGTATATTCTATCTCCCATGATACCACTGTCTCTTAACAGTCCTCCTTGGCCAAGTGGTTAAGAGAGCTGACTCTTGATCATTAGGTCTCTTACCACTGTGATTCGAGCCTCGCTCGGGTCACATGTGAGATGCCAAGTTCTGCAACGGAAGGTCCGGTGGTTTTTCTACGGGTACTCCGGTTTTCTCCCACCTCTCAATCGGCTCATTATGAGTGAAATAATCTTGAAAGGGCTGTAAAACTAAAAATCGAAAAAAAAAAACAAAAACAGTCTCTTAAAAGGTAAGTTCTATCACCCATCATACCACAGTCTTTTGAGAGGTATATTCTATCTCCTGTGATACTACAGTCTCTTAAGAGGTAAGTTCTATCAACCATCATACCACAGTCTCTTGAGAGGTAAGATCTATCTCCTGTCTATCACACATCATACCACAGTCTCTTGAGAGTTATATTCTATTTCCTGTGATGCCACAATCTCTTAAGAGATCAATTATATCTCCCATGATACCACAGTCTCTTAAGAGGTAAGTTCTGTCACCCATCATACCACATTCTCTTGAGAGGTAAGTTCTATCTCCTGTGATTCCACAGTCTCTTAATATTTAAGTTCTATTTCCAATGATACCTGAGTCTCCTAAGAGGTCAGTCCTATCTCCAATGATGCCATAGACGCTTATGAGGTAATGTCTATCTCCCATGCTACCACAGTCTCTCAGGAGGTAAGTTCTATCTCCCATGCAACCACAGTTTCTTAAGAGGTATGTTTCTATCTCCCATGATATCACAATTCCGCTAACAGGTATGTTCTGTCTCCCATGATCCCACAATCTTTTAAGAGGTAAGTGCTATTTCGCATGATTCCACAGTATCTTGAAGGGATAAGTTTTATCTCCCATGATTCCATAGTCTCTTATGAGTTAGGTTCTATCACTCATTAGCCATCTTAGAGCACACAAACAGTAGCATTTCTCAAATGTGATTCAGATTGGTCATTGTTAGTAATGACAGACAAAGTATTATTAGGGCCCTGCACTGAAACTGTGGGTGCCCTATAGTAATCACTCTGTCCATCCGTCTGTCTGTCTGTCTGTCCGTCCACAAATTTTCCTACTCCTCTGATAGCGCTGCAAGGGCCCTAGTCAGTTTCACTGACAGCTCTAGTTATTATCGCCTATGCTACCACAGTCTCTTTTGAGATAAATTGTGTCTGCCAGGCTACTATAGCCTCTTAAGAGGAGCATTCTATCTCCTTTGCTACCACAGCCTCATATGAGGTAAGTTCTTCATGCCATGTTACCTCAGTCTCTTATGAGGTAAATTGTGTCTGCCAAGCTAATACAGCCTCTTGCGAAGAACATTCTATCTCCTATGCTACCACAGCCTCATATGAGGTAAGTTCTTCATGCCACGTTACCTCAGTCTCTTATGAGGTAAATTGTGTCTGCTGAGCTAATACAGCCTCTTGCGAAGAACATTCTATCTCCTATGCTACCACAGCCTCATATGAGGTAAGTTCTTCATGCCATGTTACCTCAGTCTCTTATGAGGTAAATTGTGTCTGCCAGGCTACTACAGCCTCTTACAAAGAACATTCTATCGCCAATGCTACCACAGCCTCATATGAGGTAAGTTCTTCATGCCATGTTACCTCAGTCTCTTATGAGGCAAATTGTGTCTGCCAGGCTACTACAGCCTCTCATAAAGAACATTCTATCTCCTATGCTACCACAGCCTCATATGAGGTAAGTTCTTCATGCCATGTTACCTCAGTCTCTTATGAGGTAAATTGTGTCTGCCAAGCTACTACAGCCTCTTACGAGGAACATTCTATCTCCTGTGCTACCAGAGCCTCTTATAAGATAAGTTCTTATCCCATGTTACCTCAGTCTCTTATGATGTAAGTTCTATCTCCTGTGCTACCACAGCCTCTTATGAGATAAGTTCTTCATCCCATGTTACCTCAGTCTCTTATGATGTAAGTTCTATCTCCTGTGCTACCACAGCCTCTTATGAGATAAGTTCTTCATCCCATGTTACCTCGGTCTCTTATGATGTAAGTTCTATCTCCTGTGCTACCACAGCCTCTTATGAGATAAGTTCTTCATCCCATGTTACCTCAGTCTCTTATGATGTAAGTTCTATCTCCTGTGCTACCACAGCCTCTTATGAGATAAGTTCTTCATCCCATGTTACCTCAGTCTCTTATGATGTAAGTCCTCTCTCCTCTGCTACCACAGCCTCTTATGATCCCAAGTTACCTCAGTCTCTTATGGGATAAGTTCTATCTCCTGTAATACCACAGTTTCTTAAGTTCTATTTCCCACGATACCACACTCTTAAGAGATTAGTCTAATCTCGGGTAAAAGTCACACAGAATGGGAAGCAGTGTCTCCAAAATGGCCTAAATAGTGTTGATGGGGATGTAAAACCTCAAGCAAACAAACAAACAAGTCTTATCTCCCATGATGCCACAGTCTCTTATGAGGTTAGCTCTGTCTTCCATACTACCACAGTCTCTTAACCCATTTTGTACCGGAAACCCCAAAACCAGTACTTGGCAAATAGTGCAGGCCCAGATCAGGCACCGCACAATGTGGCATCTGATCAGAGCCTACACTATTTGCAAAGAGTTCAGCCATTTTCCCAATAAATTTTGAAGAAAACACAACCCGACACCACAAAATTTTGAAATGGACTCCTGCTATATATAAGGAGGAAGAATCCATTTGGTACAAAAAAATGATAAGAGGCAAGTTTTGACTCCCAGAATGCACTATGTCACATGGTTATGTTATCGTAATGAATATTGTCCAATTTTTAGTACACATAGCCAGTGTTGATTAAGATAAGCCTGCACATGCTTAGAGTCTGATCACAATTTTGGTTTAGCAGCTGTGCCTTCAATGGAAAATGGGCTGTATACAAGTTAGAAAGCAAGCTGAATACAAGTTTAAAAACTGGCATCCATTGCCTAATAGTTGAGAGCGCTGGCTCTTTATCATTAGGTCTCTTACAGCTGTCAGTTCGAGCTTCACTTGGGTCACATGGAAGGTCAGGTGCTTTTTCTTTGGGTATTCAGTGTTCACCTACCTCTGATTAACCATGCGGGTACCTTAACAAACTGTACAGACCCAGATCAGATACCACGTTTTGCACTTTTTGCAAACAGAATTTTCCATCAAAAATAGAATAAAAACAAAAAAATAGGCCTGCCAACCCTTGTATGACAAATGGACATGTCCAACATATAGCAGTGGAATGGGTTAATGATCAGCTTGAAATAAGTGAAATAATATTGAAAGGACTGGAAAATAAAAAAAAAATACAAGTTTGAAAACACCCATTCATTTGTTCTGCGGCAGTTATCTTTTGTAAAGCTATTTCTTGTTCTACATTGCAGTGTGGAAAACAATGAAAACATGTCGGATGGTGAGAATGAACCTCCCTACAAGAAAATACGTCCAAAAATAACAGATCCAATGAAGGTGAACAAAAAACTTGAAAACACCGGTCCAGGTCCGTCCAACGACATTTTCAAGCTTCCTGAAAAGCGCCCTCTGACAGCAGCACACAGTCACAGGCACTATAAATACGAGCTTGCCACACATACAGTAAAAGTCAAGAGAACAGGGGCTTTGCAGGAAGTGTCAGCATTATGGGACTTACAGGGTAAGTTCATGGCTTCAAATAGCATAAATTTGGGATTATTCTTCTTATTTTGCGAGAAAGACATACACCATAACCTTTTTATAGCACTGTTATTGGGGTGCAAAGTAGAAACAGGCCTCCTAGCAAAACCTTTAAAACCTATAATAACCTATAATTTTGTGCCAAACCTATAAAATCTTTATTTTGTTCATAAAACCTATAAAAAGCCTGTATTTTCATGAAAAAACCTATATTTTTCACTTTTTGAACCTTCTTGTGACTTAACCCTAACCTTTCTTCAAAATGCACAGCTATTTTTCACTTTTTAGTCCCATAAAAAGTGATGAAAACTGTCAAGAAATTGTAATTTTTTTCCTCGCTCGCTTGGACTTTGTAAAATTCAGATCAACTTTATCTGAGTAATTGTGGCACAAAAATTCATCAAATATTTTTTCTTCAGTTTTATATCTTTATGTAAGTTTGGAAGACGCTTTTTTTAACCTGTATTTTTATTGAAAAAACCTGTAAATAACCTATATTTTGAGTAAGAAGAACCTATATAAAAACATATATTTTCAAAGTTGGCCCAGTGTTCAATCTAGGCTGCGCCATTGCGCCCTGGGCCCGCTTTTTACATGATGGGCGCACTTGAGATCATTCAATGGGCCCGTCGGGCGCAACTGTAGAATTTAGAGACTGTTTCTTCTGGAGTTTATTTTTGCGATTTTCTCGCGGTTTTTCGGCTGTCTGGTGCGTATTGTTGAGTTGATCAAAAACCGCATGTTGCCTGATCAATAAAACTTAGAAAAACATTTTGTTTCATCTGTTTTACTAGTAACAATTCTTATTTTTATAAACCCAAATCTACGTTTTGTTTACCGGGGATGCGGCCATGTTCGGTATACTTGTGTGCGCTGGGCGGCTTACGCCAAATTCGTGTGCGGCTTACGCTAAATACCGGACCGAAATACCGCAATATACCGAGGCGGGCGCTAATTATTATAGCGCTCTTCTCTTCCAAAAACATTTTTAATGGCATTCGTTCTAGATAAAACATGCATTTAGCACTTGAGCAAGACACTTTATCCAAATGGTTTTGTACTGGTTAAATGGGGTAATGACTAATGAGCAAATGTGACCAACTCAGTATTAGAAGAAGGATAGATAAACTAAATAGATTTTGTCTGTGCTGTTAAACTTATTTTGGGTCCTTTTTTATTATCACCTTAAGATGACTCTGGTAACTTTATATAGTATAATTTAAGGCCCCCCTAATTTTCCAAATGGCCCCCTTTTCCAAGGCCTGTGGGCCCAGAGGGCCCCTAAACCCCAAATCCTGGATTGAACACTGTTGGCCACTAGGAGGCCTGTAGAAACCATCATATATTCAAACAAAAATGTATGGTTTATATAGAAAAATGACCATCCATGGTCATTTTTCTATATAATCCATACATTTTGGGGGAAGCCTCCATGGTGTAGTGGTTATGCTACTCACCTTGTAAACCAGGGATCGCAGGATCTATCCCGGGCTTTTCCAGACTTTTGGATGAGTCTTTAAACCGCGGTCCCGTCTCCGTATTACCTTAGCTGTTGGTGGGACGTAAAACTCAAACACTCACTCACTCACATTTTTTGGGATCCATCTTGAAACCCTGTTATATCCATAAATGTGTTATAACAAACAGTGTTATAATGAGGTTGTGGTGTATGTTGTGGATACTTGTTAGAATTAGTTATCCTGCCTAGTTTTAACATCATTGCAATGCTTTCCAAAGAACTCTTTTGAAATGAACATCATGAGAAATACATGTTTTACATGTGACGTCATCAAATGCTCCCTTCTGCACACACTACATTGCCCATAATGTTTATTGCGAAAACGTTAAGAGTCATGTTAGAATGAGAGTTTAATAATGGAAAGCAATGAAATAAAGTACTTACTGCATAAAAAAGCAATCAAAAGTTGTTTTCTTTATCATCATTTAATAAATAGCTGAAACTGTGATGCATGAAATTAATTTTTAGCTCATCTAACCGAAGGTCTTGGTGAGCTTTTGTGACCGTGAGATGTCCAGCATCTTGTGAACACACGAGAGAACACAGTTTTGGGCCAATCATCATCAAACTTGGTCAGAATGATCATCATGACAATATCTGGGTCAAGTTCAAATATGGGTCATGTTGGGTCAAAAAGTAGGTCAGTAGGTCAAATCATAAACAAAACCTTGTGAACACACTGGAGGCCACAGTTTTGATCTGATTGTCATCAAAGTTGCCCAGAATGATCATCTTGACAATATCTCAGTTAAGTTCGAATTTGGGTCCTGTCGAGTCAAAAAGTAGATCAGTAGGTCAAATCATAGAAAAAACTTGTGAACACACTAGAGGCCACAGTTTTGGTCCGATCATTATCAAACTTGCTCAGAATGATTATCTTGACAATATCTCAGTCAAGTTTTAATATAGGTCATGTCAGATCAAAAAGTAGGTCAGTAGGTCAAATCATAGAAAAACCTTGTGAACACACCAGAGGACACAGTTTTGGTCCAGTCATCATAAAACTTGCTCAGAATGATCATCTGGACAAAATCTCAGTTAAGTTCAATATGGGTCATGTCAATTTATCATAACTTTTGAACCCTTTGAGATGGAGCCTTCATATTTGGTATGTAGGTTCCTTATGGCAAGCACTTTCCACCCATACAGAAATTTTGACGTGTGACCTTGACCTTTGACCTTCTTTTTCATAGCATTTGAACCATTTAAGATAGAGCCTTCATATTTGACATGTAGGTACCTTGTGACAAGGGCTTCCCACCCATGCAACAATTTTGACCTGTGACCTTGACCTTTGACCGTTTTTGTAATAACTTTTGAACCATTTAAAGTAGAGCCTTCATATTTTGCATGTATGTTCCTTGTTGAGAGGTCTTCCTACTCATGCAAAAAATTTTGACCTGTGACCTTGACCTTGATCTGTGACCTACTTAATCATAACTTTGAAACCATTTGAGTTAGAGCCATCATATTTGGCATGTATATTCCTTGTAACAATGGCTTCACATCCATAAAAAAGTTTGGCCTGTGACCTTGACCTTTTTGAACCATTTGAGATAGAACCTTCATATTTGGCATGTATTTTCTTTCTGACAAGCACCTTACTATATTACCTACCATTTCATTTCTCCAATGTGGATCAGGTGAGCGATCCAGGGCCATCATGGCCCTCTTGTCTTTTATTTCTCATCAGCTGTGCAGTAAATCCAAGATGGCAGAGATTGAGATTCAGTGAAGGCCAGCATGAGGGGGGTAATATTTTTTTGCTCATTGGATATATGGGAAATATTTGCCCTTTCCCTGTCCAACAGAGCCTACAAATTTCATTGCAGTAAAACAAGGAAAATTATCCCTTAATCGAAATGGGTACACCTGGCAAATTTTTCTGCCATTTTTCAAAGGTGAGACAACTTTCGGAACTTTCTGTTTGCTTTTCTGTAAGCTCTGTCCCACCGGAAAAGGGGTCAACCCAGGTAAAAACTGGTTATCCTATTATCAAAAATACATCATAACACTTCACCATAGCTCCTGATAAGGCATTTATTGTTCATCAGAAAAGTACCGATAGTTTTCTCATTTCTGCACAAAAACATATGTTGTTTGTACTCATTAGAAGCGCATCTGCAAGGCGCTTCTAATTAGCACCCACAACATATGTTTTTGTGCTGCAGAGGAGCTTCTTATGAGCAGCTACAGCATGTTTTTGTGCAGAAATAAGAAAAATTAAATGTGGATACCAACTATTATTGGGGGCTATGCTTTATACAAGAGATTGGATAAATAATGTTATATTTTCCTTTCTGTAGGTACGGGAGCAATAACAAACACATCAGTCAGCCATATAGAGGGTGACATATCCCGATTCCAGAGGATGTCATCCATAGATTCCTTTAACCAAAGATCACATCCCAATGAGATGTTAACAGGTCTCAGGTATTTTGAGAGAGCAAACAAGGGAGACAATGGAACTATGACAAAGGTAACACACATATATCTCCTGACTGAAACTGATCTAAGGGATAGTTGCTTCAAAATCGTCTTTTTGGGAGGTAAAATGTGATGTTGTCTCAATTTTATAGGTAGAAATTTCGTTTTTGCACACCAGATAAGGAAATCCATGGTTTTAGCCTGGGATGGAAATTATGTTCTAACCCTAGTGTTCTAACCCAGGGTCAGGGTAAAAATTGAACATTCTCATGTGTTTGATATGCACTGATTGAATATGACCTCATATGCACTGTTGTTAAGATTGGTGTCACAGCACGTTACGTAACGTCACTAAACATTATGGTAGTGTCTTTACAATATGGCAGTCATCGGCAACTGAAGTTACGGCAGTATTAAAAGTTTGCATTCAGAAATGGAAGGTATGAAAAAAAAAAAATGAATCCTACAAGGATATGAGGGGTGGATAGAAAAATCCGTCCCTCAGGATCACTGTCCAGCATCACTCGGCAAGCAAGCCTCTTGATGTCGGGCAGTGACCCTTGGGATGGATTTTTCCATCGACCCCTTTCACCCATATAAGTGTCTTATATTATATGACTCTGCGGATGCGAAAAAAGAATAATAAACAATTGACAATGGTTAGTCTGATGATTTACCTTCCCAAATGATAATTTTTGATAGTTATCTCCGGTCTAATGCACTTATCAAATCACTTTGCTTTAAAATTGATAAATTTGGATTTAAAAGGCAAACATGTCAGGAGACTGCCTAGGTAGCTCATTTGGATCTGTGCTAACTGGTGATCAGGAGGAAGCAGCTTTGATACATGTATGGCCGGCCACATTCTGTCATGAGAATTGAACATGAATTTTTTTCTATGGTCATTCTTTTCTTTCAACTGATTCAAGATGTGCAGAATGTGCACTTACTGATTAACCGCTTATGTATAAGCCTGCCCAGGAAAAGTGTGGTAAGGTTAACTGACCGGCTGTATTTGACCTGTATATCCGGAATGAAAAACTGACACAAAAAATCAGCTTGAAAACAAGAACGAAAACATGATTTTGTTGAAAGAAAATAACAGAAAACCTTCTTTAAATAACTGATTAGATTTTATCTTCATCCATAACTATTTTGCTGCCTTTCATCGATAGATTAACCGATATTACGATTAATTGTGGCAGCCCTAACTGTATATCCCTTTAAACCCCACTTTTCTCTTTATAAAGTTGGGTTTACAGGGTTTTTCATCACAGACTTGTTATTTAATGGTCCCCACTTTTCTCTGCATAAAATGGGGTATACAGGGATGTTCATTACACAGACTTGTAAACTGCACATGATAGAAAAGTATTTATCATATGACATCGTTTCTGAGAGTGTAATAGCACCATGTAATGAATTCCATAATCCACTAGTGGATGAAATATGCCATAAGTTAGGTACGTCCTGTAATATAACACATACAACGTTCTTAACGATGTCACGTTTACCAATGGCGAAATCTTGACATGTTTGTAAAACAATCGCGAACAAAATGCATTTGTCATATGATAAATAGAATCTTGCATTCGTGCTCATGTATTATTAAATTTACATAACTCGTTGAGGAAAAGGGATAAAATGCTCGGCAAAGGCTTGCATTTTATCCCTTTTCCTCAACTTGTTTAATAAATTCAATAATACATTAACACTCATGTAAGATCCTCGATTTCCTTATGACCTGATGTAATTAACTTTTGTTTGTTTCAGAATGCCTTTGACTGGGGTCAGGTGGACAAAAACGCTCTTGCCAAATGTTTGTTGACCATATGTCGACATATTAAAGATGTTCTCAGTGAAGAGCCAAGATTACTGAAACTCAAATCGCCCATGTACATTTTAGGTAAAGAGATTCAGTGCATTACGAAAACACGCCTATACAAATACATTGTAACCTTTATCGCCGAAAAAATGAACATTTTATGATGAAAAATTTTGATATTTTTCTTATTTCTGCTCAAAATATAGAATGTGGGTACTCGTTAGAACCGCCTCACTTTGAGGCGGTTCTAACAAGTACCCACAATCTATATTTTAGAGCAGAAATAAGAAAAATAAGGTTTACCCTGTAAACCCCAATTTTACTATATAAAAGTGGGTTTCGAGAGGGTGTTTTCGTGATGGTTTGTTGACAGTATGACATATTCATAATGATGACACATTCTTGTGATATAGTGCATTCTTTCATATCTCCAAAATGGTAATTTTGTGATATTATTCTTATTTATACACAAAGCATAAGTTGTAGGTGCTCGTTAGAACCGTACTGGTAAAGCACTTACTCGTAGAAGGACTAAGCCTGCCGAGGTTGGAGTGTTGTGAGTTGGAACATCCAATACATATAAGTCTTAATAGTTTCATGGGGTGGCGAGGCTTGAGATATCATTTCATCTCCATGTTGGGAAAAAGTCCCATAAATTTGGAAGCAACATCTCCAAAATTACCTAAATAGTGTTAACAGGAACATTAAACCTCAATTCTAACTAAATCACAGAATTTGAAATCTTATGCTTCATGCACAAGGCCATAGTGGGTGAGCTACCCGGTTCAGTGACAGACTTGTATAAAAGTGTGACCTTTCAGGTAAAAAGATACCTATAGTGTGCCTGAAAGTCTGAAAATGCTAACTTTCAAACCAAAGAAAATACTAGCATCATGTTTTGTTTGTTTGATTTGAAGTTTAACGTCCCTGTCAACACTGTAAAGGTCATTTTGGAGATGTTGCTTCCAATTTTGTGGGACTTTTACCCAACATTGAGATGAAATGACATCTCAAGCCCTGCGGCCCAATGAAACCAATAGGATTTATAAGCATGGACAGGCCGACTCACACCGCATTGCCTGGGCAGGCTTAGATTCTCTAAGCGATTAACCAGTACTCGTGTGCACATTATGTACAGAGGACTCTCATTATAACGACAGTATTTGTTCCCTATTATTGTGCCGTTATAAAGAATTTTCCGTTATAAAGAATCCCAGTTAGGAGTACGATCTGTAATAAAAGGCCTTTTCCTCATCATTACTCCAAGAAACAAAGGTTACAGACATTTGTTAGAATCGCCTCAGCGAGGCGATTCTAACAAATATCTATAACATTTATTTCTTGGAGTATTAGATTACAAGACCCTTTCATGACTATGGAGTCAGTTTGTGCATTTCTAACCTGAGAGAAGCCCATGCCACTAGGAACCGGGGCTAAACCTTTACTTATGTAGTCAATCCATTCAAATTACCGTTATAACTAGTTTTGCCGTTATAACGAATTTCGGTATAAAGAGGGTTGACTGTATTTGTAAAAAGTGATGAAAATGTGTTGGGGTTATCTTGTTGATTAAATTGATCGTGAAATTTTTATGCTTCCACTGATTGAGGAAAGGCACTTGTCTGTTTCTGGCAACAGAATGTGCACTGTTCTTGTTAGCTGCTTATGTATAAGCCTGTCCAGGAAATGTACGGTTAGGTAAACTTGTTTGTTTGTATTGGAGTTTAACAGCCCAGTCAACACTATTTAGGTCATTTTGAGCCGGTCAGTTTACCTATCCACACTTCTCCTGGGCAAGCTTATACGTAAGCGGTTAACAAGTACAGTTCACATTCTTTCGCCAGAAACCAGCAACTGCCCTTCTTGAATCAGCGAAAGGGAGAGAATGACCGTAAAAAAGATTTCATGATCAATCACCACAAAAGAATGTTACCGGCCCCGATAGCTCAGTTGGTAGAGTGTCCGCTCCGGGGAACGGGAGGTCTCGGGTTCGATCCGGGCCGCGACATACCAAAGTAGTTAAAAAATGGTACTAGCTGCTCCTCGTTTGGCACTCAGATTTACGGGGTAGAGCTAGGACTGGTTGATCCAGTGTCAGGATAATGTGACTGGGTGTGGTATCATGTAATGTGTCTGGGACATGATACTTCAGTGAGGCAGCACTATAAACGTGAGCATTGAGCTCCCTGTCGCAACCAGACACCGTCGTGATATGACTGAAAAATTGTTGAAAGCGACTTTAAACCCGAATTCACACACACACACACACACAAAAGAATGTTGCCAACCCCGGCAGGTATTGAACCCGCGTCCTCCTGCGTCCTCCTGATCACCAGTCAGATGCTCAGACGTGCATCCGATTGAGCTACTGAGACCAGCGTTAGATGTAATTTAACATCAGGTTAACAAGTCCGTGTAATGAAACCCCCTAAACCCCACATTATATTGAGAAAAGTGAGGTAAACTCGGGTGTTCATTATTTTCCTTATTTTTGCTAAAAAATACAGATTGTGGGTACATATTAGAACCGCCTCATTGAGGCAATTGCCATGAGCACCTACAGTCTATAGATTGTTGGTACACATCAGTACTGCCTCATTGGGGTGCTTCTAACCAGCACCTACAATCTATATTTGTACCAGAAATAAGAAAAATATCAAACATTTTCATCTGAAAAAGGCTTGTTCAAGAGAAAAGAAGGACACAATTTTAGCTAACTGGTTTGTTATCCTAATGATAGTGTTGACTGGACTTATAAACTCCAAGTAAACAAACAAACAAACAAATAAATCTTATTAATTTATGTTCAAGAGCAGTCTTGACCTTGATTCCTTAGAACAATTGGGAACCAGTTGTTGAAAACTAATGTCATTGTTTATTAACACATTTTGTACCGGAAACCCCAAAACGGGTAGTTGGCAAATAGATCAGGCCCAGATCAGACCCCGCAGAATACGGCGTCTGATCAGAGCCTTCACTTTTTGCAGACAGTTCCACCATTTTCACAACCAAATTAGAAGAAAACAACCCGACAGCCTTTGATTTTAAAATTGACTCCTGTTATGTATAGGAGGAATATTCCATTTGATACAAAATGGGTTAATGTATTGTTAAAACTGATCATTAAATATGGCTTGTCCAATAATATTTTTGCCGACAAAAATGTGAGTAGCCTTTGCCAAAGCTACTCATTTTTCAGCAAAAATAACCAGAGTATTAGATTTTGTTTGTTTGTTTGATTCAAGGTTTAACGTCCCCGTCAACACTGTAAAGGTCATTTTGGAGACGTTGCTTCCAATTTTGTGGGACTTTTACCCGACATTGAGATGAAATGACATCTCAAGCCCTGTTGCCCAATGAAACCAATAGGGTTTATTAGCATGGGCGGTCCGCCTTGCACCGCGGTTCCTGGACAGGCTTAGATCCTCCAAGCGGTTTACCAGTACTAGTGTGCGGGCCGGATTCAGCTCTGCGTGGAAGCATCATGCAGCCCATATATTTCTTCAAGCCCCTATGGGCGGGGGCCGCCAGAGTATTAGATATTGTACTTGCTAGAACAGTTAACATTTTGATCACTAATGAGCTTGTTAACTCTTATCTTGCTGAATATTCATTTAAGCCACACCCATTTCTGTCTATCAACCAATCAAATTACTTGATGTAATTTATTGCTACAGATTCATAAACTGAATGTCAAACAGTGCAGATCCTGATTAGATGGCTTCTTCAGAAGCCATCTGATCTGGATCTACACTGTTTGCAAAGATAGGGGTTGTTGTGAACAGCAAGATAAGACTTCTTCAGAAGCCATCTGATCTGGATCTACACTGTTTGCAAAGATAGGGGTTGTTGTGAACAGCAAGATAAGACTTCTTCAGAAGCCATCTGATCTGGATCTACACTGTTTGCAAAGATATGGGTTGTTGTGAACAGCAAGATAAGGGTTAAGCTGACAAGGCTTTGGACAGCTGGGCACTGATTGTCACTTTACTATTTCAGGGGATATCCATGGCAACTACAGAGATCTGGTATGTTTTGAGAAAGCACTCTGGAGAATGGGCCCTCTGCTGACACCTGCTTCTTTTCTTTTCTTAGGGGATTATGTTGATAGAGGGGATTTTGGGGTTGAGGTATGTATCAATATTCAAGCTTTTTTATCCCTTCTAAAGATTAAGTAGAAGCCTCCGTTGTGTAGTGGTTATGGTACTCGCCTTGTAAACCAGGGCTCGAAGGATAGATCCCGGGCTTCTCCAGACTTTCTGATGAGTCTTAAACTGAGGTCCCGTCTCAGTATGACCATAGCTGTTGGTGGGATGTAAAACTCAATCACTCACACTCTAAAGATTTAGTGTAAAGACATGATTCCAGACAAAGAAATCCTGAAAAAGGCTAGGATGGAAAGTGTACATATTCTTCTGAAACTTGCACAGTTTAGATGCCTAGGCCTTGTAACTGGAATGTCTGATAAACATTTGCCAAAGAATATCCTCTGGAGAACTACAAGTGGGAAAATGCTCTCGTGGGTAGAACTAGCAATACAAGGAATCCCCTAACAGCCTCTGTCAAAGACTGCAACTTACCAACAGAGTCATGGGTACAAATTGCACAGGACCAAGCAAACTGGTGTTGCCTCATGTCAGCACATGCTCGATACAAAGTGAGAGCTATGACATAACGAACAGAACTTTCTTTCTGCAACAGCCAGTTTGGAGCTATCTTAGAACACAGAGGGCATGCGCATACACACACACAAACACATATTACTTTGGTACATTGTATCTGTTTATCATATGATGTCACGTCTGAGAATGTAATAACGTCATGTAATAAATTCGGTAATCCACTAGTGAATTAAATATGCAAATTAGTTAGGTGTGCCGCGTAACGTTACATCTACGACATCCTTAAGGACGTCGCTTTTACTAATGGGGGAATATTGAAATTTTTGTTAACAAACCATGAATAAAAAGTATTTTAAATGTCATATGATAAATAGAATCTTGCATTCATGCTCATGTATTATTAAATTTATTAAACTCTTTGAGGAAAAGAGAAAATGCTCGGCAAAGCCTCACATTTTATTTCTTTTCCTCAACTCGTTGAATAAATTCAATAATGCAAAAGCACTCCTGTAAGATCCTCTATTTCTTTTAGATATATTTGAGTTAAGGCATAAGTTCCCACTTCAAGAGTAGCTTCTCCATGTGAAGACAGGAATGTCAGGGCACAGATAGTAAAAAGTTAACAGTGGCATTAGTTCATTAGTAAACATAAAACTTTGATCATATTTTTGGTGGAAAAACAGCACGAAATCACACCTATATAATTTTGACCCCCTTTAACCCCACATTTATATATTAAAACTGGGGTTTACAGGGGTAAGCCTTATTGTTCTTATTTCTGCTCTAAAATATAGAGTGTGGGTACTCGTTAGAACCGCCTCGATGAGGCGGTTCTAACGAGTATCCACAATCTATGTTTTGAGCAGAAATAAGAAAAATATCACAATTTTTCGTCTTGAAATTTGCATTTTTTCGCCGGTACAATTAGCAATGTACTTGTTTAGGCGTGTTTTCGTAGTGATGCTGTTGAAAGCATTATTAGCTTAACAAACTCATTAATAGTGAAAATATCCAGATTGTACAATATCTTGTTGCTTTTGTTAAAAAAGTGTCAATAGCTTTTGCAAATGCATAGCTGCTCAAACTTGTTAAGCCAAACTGTATATATCTTTGCCTTGTTAAATTATCACAGTTTTAAAGATAACATATGACAGCATTAGTTTTGAACAACTGTGCCCTGGCTACTAATGATTTTGGTAAGCTAATGAGACTTTGAACAACTGTGCCCTGGTCACTTATGATTTTGGTAGCTAATGAGACTTTGAACAACTGTGCCCTGGCCACAATTGATTTTGGTAAGTTAATAGGACTGAACAACTGGGCCCTGGCCACCAATGATTTGGTAAGCAACTAAGACTTTGAACAACTGGGCCCTGGCCACTAATGATTCAGTATGCTAATGAGACTTTGGACCACTGTGCTGTGACCACTAATGATTTTGTTAAGCTAATGAGACTTTGAACAACTGGGCCCAGGCCACTAATGATTTGGTTATAAGACTTTGAACAACTGGGCCCTGGCCACTAATGATTTGGTAATAAAGCTTTGAACAACTGGGCCCTGGCCACTAATGATTTTGGTAAGCTGATAAGACTTTGAACAACTAGGCTCTGGCCACTAATGATTTTGGTAAGCTATTAAGACTTTGAACAACTGGGCCCAGGCCACTAATGATTTTGGTAAGCTAATTAGACTATGATTAACTATGTCAGTAGACTTTGAACAACTGGGCCCTGGCCACTAATGATTCGGTAAGCTAATGAGACTTTGAACAACTGTGCTCTGGGCACTAATGATTTGGTAAGATCAACTGGGCCCTGGCCACAAATGATTTGGTAAGCGTATGAGACTTAGAACAACTGGGCCCTTGCCGCTAATGAATTGGTAAGCTAATGAGACTTTGAACAACTGCTCCCAGGCCACTAATGATTTGATATGCTAATGAGACTTTGAACAACTGGGCCCTGGCCACAAATGATTTTGGTAAGCTAATGAGGCTTTGGTGTTTGGTAAGCTTATGAGACTTTGAACAGGTAAGCTAATGAGACTTTGAACAACTAGGCCCTGGCCAATTATGAATAACCATTATGTAAGCTAACAAACCTTTGAGCAGCTGAGCTTTGGCAACAAATGTGTTTGGTAAGCTAATGGAACTTAAAACAACTGGGCCTTGGCCACTGATGAGTTCATTAAGATAATGAGGCTTCGAACAAATGGGCCTTGGCTACTAATGAATTTCTTAAGCTGTCAAGGCTTTGAAAAACTGGGTCTTGGCCAGTAACGAATTTGTTAAGCTGACTAGACTTTGAACAACTGAGCCTTGGTAACTGATGGATTTGTTAAGATGACAAATTTGTTAAGCTGACAAGTCTTTGAACAATTGGGCCTTGGTAACTAATGAATTTGTTAAACTAACAAGGCTTTTATCAGCTGGTCCCTGGCCACTCATGAGTTTCTTAAGCTAATGTGGCTTTGAACAACTGGTTCCTGACAGCTTGAGTGGTCTCCTTGTCAAAAGCCAAATTATCTTTCTCTTCCAGGTTGTTGCATATTTATTCTCACAGAAACTGCTTGCTCCCTCCAAGTTCCACCTGCTCAGAGGAAATCATGAACTCAGAAATGTGCAAGAAATGTTCTCATTTAAAAGGTAAACACATGAGGAAAACATCCCAAAAACACGCCTATATAATTTTGACCCCCTCGAACCCCACTTTTATATAGTAAAACTGGGGTATGCAGGGGTAAACCTTATTTTTCTCATTTCTGCTCTAAAATATAGATTGTGGGTACTCGTTAGAACCGCCTCATTGAGGCGGTTCTAAGGAGTATCCACAATCTATATTTTTAGCAGAAATACGAAAAATATCACAATTTTTCCTCATAAAATATTTGATTCTCGGCGGTAAAATAGTCAACGTATTTGTATAGGCATGTTTTCGTAATGAAAAACAATTATTATTACATACGGTATGAGACCTTCATTTCAATTAGCAAACTGAATGACAAACTGTGTAGATTCTGCACAGATGCCCTCTGATCTGGGTCTACACTGTTTGCAATGAGAGGGGTTGTAGTGTTCAGCAGGACAAGAGTTAAGATAGAGAAAAGTAAATTCAAATATATAGAGAACAAGATGTGTTTGTGAAACACTGATGCCCCCGGACAGCGCCAATGTTAATGTTTTTAAAAATTTTGAAAAAAATAGGTCAAAGGTCAAGGTCAAGGTCACGAAATCAAAAATTATGGTACCACTGGAAAGGTCTTGTGATAAGGTATACACATGTGAAATATGAAAGCTCTATCTATTACCATTCAAAAGTTATGCCCAATGTTAAAGTTTTTGCAGACGGACAAACGGACAAACAGACAAACAGACAAACGGACAAACAGACGGACAGACCAAAAACTATATGCCCCCGAATCTTAGATTCCGGGGGCATAAAAATAAATTCAGACATATTAATTATATGTATATAACCAAACCAAAACTTTGAGTGAATACACATCACCCTCTTCATTACACTATTTATTATAACAGTTTTGGATATAACACAGTTTAAGGAGAATGGGAACACTTATCAGATTTTTCTGCCATTTTTCAAAGGGAGACAACTTTTGGGACTTCCTATTCATTTTTCTATAAACTTGTTCTATGAAAGTGTTATCCTTTGGAAGCAAAGAACACACCACAGAACTTAAAAGTATGAAGTGTACAGTTTTCTGGGCCAGACTAGCTAGTTGTGGCCAATTAGGCCTCATCACTGACACTTCGATAATTTCAATGTTCCACAATGGAATCGATGATCCTAAAGGATGAGAAAATATACACTACACTATGCCCTTTCCCAGGAGCAAATTCTTACCTTTAAG
Organism: Lucinisca nassula; assembly: GCA_963580285.1. NCBI lineage: Eukaryota > Metazoa > Mollusca > Bivalvia > Lucinida > Lucinidae > Lucinisca > Lucinisca nassula. The sequence goes on along the minus strand of OY757022.1, from coordinate 11,466,837 downwards.
AATTGACCCCTATTGACATGGGAGACAAAAATACTTCAGCAGGAGTTGCCTCCCCTGAAGGTGTATCCATTCCCCTTAAAGTACATTTATATAGATTGTATAGGAAAATAATATAAATGGTCACTTTTCTGTATATTCTATACTTTTTTGTTTGGCTATAACACAGTCATTTAACTGACTTTATTTCTGCTTTGTACTCCAACAATATTCAAGGGTGACAACCTACGTCATAGCAGAGATGTCGTACCCATTTCAGTAGCTGCCATATTGTACCCATGTCGTACCCATTTCAGTAGCTGCCATATTGGTGTAAATAGGGTAGATAAAATGCTTCAAACTCGTACATTACGAGTCTTCAGAAAACACACTTCAGCTGGTAACAAACAATATTTGCATCCCATCGGTGAGCTAATTTTACCCAGAAACATTGAAAAGGCTTCGATAGCTTCGCCACAAAATTTGATTCGGCGCTGTAAACAATGGTAATTCCGACATCATAGCAAAATCAAGGAAGAGTCACATTTCTAAGAGAGATTTCAGTATGTTTGATTCTTTTATGACCTAATACATAGACTGCGCCTACTTGTTTGTTTGTTTGATTTGAGGTTTAACGTCCCCGTCAACACTGTAAAGGTCATTTTGGAGACGTTGCTTCCAATTTTGTGGGACTTTTACCCGAGATTGAGATGAAATGACATCTGAAGCCCTGTCGCCCAATGAAACCAATAGGGTTTATTAGCATGGACGGTCCGCCTCGCACCGCGGTTCCTGGACAGGCTTAGATCCTCTTAGCGGTTTACCAGTACTAGTGTGCGGGCCAGATTCAGCTCTGCGTGGAAGCATCGTGCAGCCCATATATTTCTTCAAGCCCCTATGGGCGGGGGCGGAGCGCCTACTTGTGATAAATGCCTTTTGTGTAGTAAACGGGGGCAACCTACTAATGGTTATGACATCACTGCTCTGACATAGGTTGTTCCCCCTGAACAGTGTTATAAAGAAGTTTTAGCCAAAGAACATCTTACTGTTTAAAAATATATGAGCTTGAGATTGTAACTACAATCAAACTTCAAAACCTTGAATACCTTTGGGACCCTGAAATTCATTCCAGATAGGGATAGTTTGAATTACTGAGGTTGATCCATAGTGCCAGGTCATGAAGCATAATGGAGATCACTTAAAGATATATGTACAATCTTCCTTAACCCTTCTCTTGTTGAATATTCAGTTTAGCCACATCCATTTCTGACTTTGAACCAATCAGATTTCTTGATGTTATTTATTCCTACAAATTCATAAATTGAATGTCAAACAGTGTAGATTCTGCTCAGATGGCTTCTTCAGAAGCCATCTGATCTGGATCTACACTGTTTCCAAAGACAGGGGATGTCGTGAACAGCATGATAAGAGTTAAGATAAAGGTTTTGTTTGTTTGTTTGATTTGAGGTTTAATGTCCCCGTCAACACTGTGTAGGTCATTTTGGAGATGTTGCTTCCAATTTTGTGTGATTTTTACCCAACATCAAGATGAAATGACATCTCAACCCCTGTCGTCTAATGAAACCAATAGGGTTTATAAGCATGGACAGTCCGACCCACATGGCTTTGCCTTGGCAGACTTAGATCCTCTAAGAGGTTTACCAGTACTTGTGTGTGGTTGGTTTCAGCTCTGTGTGGAAGCATCCTGCAACGCATCTATTTTTTCCAGCCCTGATGGGTGGGGGCTGTTTAAGATAAAAGTAAGCTGTAGGTACTCATTAGAGTCAACTCATTGAGGTGGTTGTAATGAGTCCACACAAACTACCTTTAAAAGATATAAGTCCAAAAATGTCCCTAAAATACCCAAATATATGACTATCTGGAGCTTTTTGAATTCTCTAGCGACACAAGAGTGAGTTTGAACTTCCTGTTCGCTTTTCTATAAGACTTGTCCCACTTAAAAAGGGGTCTACTCTTAAAGGAAAGAATTTGCTCCTTAGGAGCAAATTCTTTCCAATTCTTTCCTTTAAGAGTTGACCCCTATTGACAAGGGAGACAAAAATAATTTTGCAGAAGTTGCCTCCCCTGAAGATATATCCAATCCCCTTAAGAATGTTGACATCCTAAGCCCCCGCCCATAGGGGCTTGAAGAAATATATTGGCTGCATGATGCTTCCACGCAGAGCTGAATCCGGCCCGCACACTAGTACTGGTAAACCGCTTAGAGGATCCAAGCCTGTCCAGGAACCGGGGTGTGAGCCTGACTGTCCATGCTAATAAACGCTATTGGTTTCATTGGGCTACAGGGCTTGAGATGTCTTTTCATATCAATATCGGGTAAAAGTCCCACAAAATTGGAAGCAACAACTCCAAAATGACCTTTACAGTGTTGACAAGGACGTTAAACCTCAAATCAAACAAACAAATGTTGACATCCTAAGACTTGTATTTGTTCACAGTGAGTGTCTAAACAAGTTCGGTGAAAGTGTGGGTTTACAGCTCTGGGAAGCCATTAATGACTGCTTTGATGTTATGCCAGTTGCTGCTACTGTTGATGACAGGGTGAGTATTGACATCAGAAATTGATAACAGAGCTCCAGGGTAGGGTGAGTATGACATCAGAAATTGGTAACAGAGCTCCAGGATTGGGTGAGTATTGACATTAGAAATTGATAACAGATATCCAGGGTAGGGTGAGTATTGACATCAGAAATTGATAACAGAGCTCCAAGGTAGGGGGAGTATTGACATCAGAAATTGATAACAGAGATGCATGGTAGGGTGAGTATTGACATCAGAAATTGATAACAGAGCTCCAAGGTAGGGTGTGTATTGACATCAGAAATTGATAACAGAGCTCCAGGGTCGGGCGAGTATTGACATCAGAAATTGATAACAGAACTGCAGGGTAGAGTGAGTATTGACATCAGAAATTGATAATAGAGCACCAGGGTAGGGTGAGTATTGACATCAGAAATTGATAACAGAGCACCAGGGTAGGGTGAGTATTGACATCAGAAATTGATAACATAGCTCCAGGGATGGGCAAGTATTGACATCAGAAATGGATAACAGAGCTGCAGGTTAGGTAAGTATTGACATCAGAAATTGATAAAAGAGCACCAGGGTAGGGTGAGTATTGACATCAGAAATTGATAATAGAGCTCCAGGGTAGGGTGGGTATTGACATCAGAAATTGATAACAGAGCACCAGGGTAGGGTGAGTATTGACATTAGAAATTGATAACAGAGCTCCAGGATAGGGTGAGTATTGACATCAGAAATCGATAACAGAGGTCCATGGTAGAGTGAGTATTTGCATCAGAAATTGACAACAGAGCTCCAGGGTAGGGTGAGTATTGGCATCCAAAATTGATAACAGGGCTCCAGGGTAGGGTGAGTATTGGCATCAGAAATTGACAACAGAACTAGGGAAGCTAGCTTCAGGGATGGGTTAGTATTAACATCAGAAATTGATAATAGAGCTCCAGGTATGGTGAGTACTGACATCAGACATTGATAACAGAGCTCCAGGGTAAGGTGAGTATTGACATCAGAAATTGCTTCCACAGAGCTCCAGGGTAGGGTGAGTGTTGACATCAGAAATGGAAAACAGAGCTCCAGGGTAGAGTGAGTATTAGCATCAGAAATTGATAACAGAGCTCCAGAGTAGGCTAAGTATTGACATCAGAAATTGATAACAGAACTCCAGGGTAGGGTGAGTATTGGCATCAGAAATTGACAACAGAGCTCCAGGGAAGGGTGAGTATTAACATCAGAAATTGATAGTAGAGCTCCGGGGTAGGGTGAGTATTGACATCTGACATTGTTAACAGAGCTCAAGGGTAGGGTGAGTATTGAGATCCAGAAATTGATAACAGAGCTCCAGGGTAGGGTGAGTATTGACATCGGAAATGAATAACAGAGCTCCAGGGTAGGGTGAGTATTGACATTAGAAATTGATAATAGAGCCCCAGGGTAGGGTGAGTATTGACATCAGTAATTGAAAACCAAGCTTCAGGTTAGGGTGAGTAGCGACATCACAAATTGATAACAGAGCTCCAGGGTATGGTGAATATTGACATCAGAAATTGATTACAGAGCTCTAAGGTAGGGTGAGTATTGACATCACAAAAATTGATTAAAGAGCTCTAGAGTAGGGTGAGTATTGACAGTAAGGTAAGTTTTGACATCAGAAATTTGATAACAGACCTCCAGGGTAGGGCGAGTATTGACATCTGTAATTGATAACAGAGCTCTAGGGTATGGTGAGTATTGACATCAGAAATTGGTAACAGAGCTCCAGGGTAGGGTTAGTTTTGACATCAGAATTGATAACAGAGCTCCAGGGTAGGGTAAGTATTGACATCAGAAATTGATAACAGAGCTTTAGGGTAGGGTGAGTATTGACATCAGAAATTGATAACAAAGCACCAGGATAGGGTGAGTATTGACATCAGAAATTGATTACAGAGCACCAGAGTAAGGCAAGTATTGACATCAGAAATTGAAAACAGAGCTCCAGGGTAGGGTGAGTATTGACATCAGAAATTGATAACAGAGCATCAGGGTAGGGTGAGTATTAACTTCAGAAATTTATCACAGAGCTCCATGGAATGGTGAATATTGACATCAGAAATTGATAACAGAGGTCCAAGGTAGGGTGAATATTGTCATCAGAAATTGATAACAGAGCTCCAGGGTAGGGTTAGTTTTGACATCAGAATTGATAAAAGAGCTCCATGGTTTGGTGAGTATTGACATCAGAAATTGATAACAGAGCTGTAGAGTAGGGTGAGTATTGACATTAGAAATTGAAAATACTATTCCAGGGAAGATTGAATATTGACATCAGAAACTGATAACAGAGATCCAAGGTAGGGTGAATATTGACATCAGAAATTGATAGAGCTCACGGGTAGGGCGAGTATTGACTTTAGAAATTGATAATAGAGCTAAATGGGTATGATGAGTATTGACATAAGAAATTGATAATAGAGTTGTAGAGTAGGGTGAGTATTGACATCAGAAATTGATAATAGAGCTCCCGGGTAGATTGAATATTGACATCAGAAATTGATAACAGAGCTCCAGGGTAAGGTGAATATTGGCATCAGAAATTGATAATAGAGCTCTGGGGTAGGGTGAGTATTGACATCAGAAATTTATAACAGAGCTCCAAGGTAGGGTCCAAGCGGGGCGCAGGGAAATAGATTGGGCAGCATGATCCTTCCATGCAGAACTGAAACTAACCACACATGAGTACTAGTCAACCATTTAGGTATAAACCTGCCCAGACAAAGTGGCACGTGTTGGACCCACCATGCATATAAGCCCTATTGGTCTCATTAGGGCTTGCAATGTCATTTAATCAGGTCCCACAAAATTGGACGGTTGGTTTCAGCTCTGCATGGAAGCATCATGCAGCCCAGTCTGTCCAAGCATCGATAACTGAATAGGAGGATAACTGAATAGTGTTCTATGCACTGGTTTTTAAATTATATGGTTGAATAGTCTAATAGCTGTTAAAGTGCCATGCATAACTAGAGCGATATTTTAAAATTTTATTTCTTACATTTCAGACAAAATAAGGTTTGAGATTTCATGTGAATTGTCTGTCAGGCTTGACATTTCACATGAATTTTCTGCTAGAAGAAACTCATGTGAAATGTCAAGTCTGACCAAAAATTAAAATAATATGAAATGTCAACTTGATTTTGTCTAAAAAATAATAAATGTCATCTGTAGAAACCTCTATGGTGTAGTCCCTGTAAACCATGGGTTGTAGTTTTGATTTAGGGCTTCTCAGACTTTTGGATGAGTTATTGTTTTGAAAATATTTGAGAATCACTGATGAGGCCTGATTGGCCAAAACTAGCTAGACTGGCCCAGAAAAACTTGTACACCCCATACTTTTTCAGTTCTATGGTGTATTTCTTGTTACCAAAGGATAACCTTTTCTTAGAACATATTTAAGGTCACTACAGCTGGTGTTAAAGGAATGTATTAACCCTTATCCCCTTACCCCACTGTTCATGACAACCCATATGTTTGCAAACAGTGTAGATGCAGATCAGATGGCTTCTTCATCTGATCAGGATCTACATTGTTTAACATTTCTGAAGAAGCCATCTGATCAGGATCTACACTGATATTTAGTTTGTTAATTTGTAGAAATAAGTTACGTAAAGTAATCTGATTGGTTAAAGTCAGAAATGGGTGTGGCTAACTTAATTATTCAGCAGGATAAGGGTTAAGGGCTGTAAAATGTCTCCCTGCTGTTCATCATAATGTAGTTTATATTTTCTGGTTCTTTGGGATCGTTGGTTCCATTTCGGAATTTGGAAAATATCTGAGGGTCACTGATGAGGCCTAATTTGTCAAAAATAGCTGGTCTGGCCCAGAAAAACATGTGTACACTCCATACTTTTCAGTTCTGTGGTGTATTCCTTGCTCCCAAAGGATAACCTTTTCATAAAACATATTCAAATTCAGATCCCATCTCTTAACGACCTTAGTTGTTGGTGAGATGTAAAACTCACAGAACTAGAATGTCATCTGCTTTATTCTGCTTGGCTGTTTGAAGATTAAGACATTTTATTTTCTCTACAGATATTCTGTGTACATGGTGGTATACCAACCCCTGAGGTAGATGGTGGGTTTGTTGATTCTATATCTAGAGTTCCAGTTCCTTTGAAAAATCCTGAGGATGAAAGTCAACTTGCTTGGGATATAATGTGGAGTGATCCAGTCAGGTAGGAATAGTACACCACAGCCTCTTTATTACACTATTGTTGGGGTCCAAAGCAGAAATCATTTTTCTCAAACAACCATGTTATATCCAAACAAAAATGTATAGATTATACAGAAAAATGACCATTTATGGTCATTTTTCTATATAATCTATACATTTTTGGGATCCATCTTCAAACTGTGTTATATCCTTAACCGTGTTATAATGAACAGTGTTATAATGAAGTTGTGGTGTAAATGTTTTTGTCCAGGGATGGTGGTTTGGGTTTTAGGCATGACTGGTGACCAGGGGTTAGTTCAAAACTAACAACATCGTCAGTTAATGTATAGTTAAAACTTTTGATCATTCAATATGGCAAATATACCTATATTTTTGCTGGAGAAATAAGAGCAGCTTTGTGAATGGAAAAGCTGTTCTCATTTTTTCAGCTAAAATAATGCTGTATTAGGTATTGTACTTGCAACGATAGTTCACAAGTTGACCAATAACGAGCTTGTTAAGCTAATGGTGCCACAGGTGGTTACAGGTTTGATACCAAAAATGACAACATTGTTTTATGGACATTAGTCATAAAGTATTTCTAATAATCATTGGTTCAGTAGGGACTGTGATTAGTAAGTGGTGAAAAATGTGCATTATACTGGTTGACAGACTGTCAAAATCCTATGAACATAGCTGTTTGAGGCTATTCTTGAGTGGGCCAGAAGCTGTGTTCAAACAACAAAACTCATGTTCAAATCATGAAATTCAAGTGTTGCTTGAACATTGGTTACCTTTGAGATGTCAGAATGTCATTGTAGAATTATTATCACCCCCACCCATTGGGGCTTGGAGAAATAGATTGGGCTGCATGGTGCTTCTACGCAGAGCTGACAACACACGAGTACTGGTAAACCGCTTAGAAGGACTAATCCTGCCCAGGCAAAGCGGTGCGAATCAGATCATCCAATGCATATAAACCCTCTGGTTTCATTGGGCGGCAGGGCTTGAGATGTCTTTTCATCTCCTTGTTGGGTAAAAGTCCCACAAAATTAGAAATGTCTCCAAAATAACCTAAATAGTGTTGACGGGGATGTTAAATCAAACAAACAAAAAGTGTTCTGAGCTAGCTGCCATGTTACTGTTATGGTCACATTTGGAGGGTTTATGTGGACTTTTGGTCATCTATATCACAATTTGCCGTTTGAATCATAAGCTTTGCAAGAATAATGATCATCCATGGTTATTTCATTCCAATAACGTTGACAGGCTTAGTGCCCTCATTTTCAAACAGCTTCCTCGGGACCTGGCATGAAACTCAAGGGTGATCCCTATATTCACAAACACCAGCTTATACTATACCATTCGTGATTTGTGCCCAGAATACAACCTTTTGGTCTTTTATCATTTAAGAAATAAAATTTATTTTTCTGCAGTTCATGGAAGTATGAACGCAGTGGGTTGCGTGCAAAGTAAATGAACCCCGAAGGGGTTCATGTAAAATTTGCTAGCAACCCACTGTCGTTCATACTTTCATGAAAGGCAGAAAAATTAATTTTATTTTTTATATTTACAATATTTGAAGAGCAGAGCAGCGTTGACGTCATCAACGTCCGTGGAGAACAATGGTTTAGAATGACGTCACTTAACGTCCCTGAAAATCATGTGATTCGATGGGTTCATGGAAGTATGAACGCAGTTGTTTTCTATAGATTTACATTAGACTTTACACTGGAAATGTAAATATTGCTTGATGGTCATCTACTGAGTTCAGTCAAGCCTGTTTATGCTGGCATTCGTTGTAACAGCAAAACTCTTTATAACAGCAATTTCGATAGAAAGAATCCTTTATAGCTCAAGGCTTAGCCCCAGTTCCGATGGTTGTGGGCTTCCCTTGGTTTGGAAATGCCTATATCGAATCCATAGTCATGATTCTTGTAATCTAATATTAACCCATTCAGTACCAGAAACCCCTAAAAGGGTACCTTGGCAAACAGTGCAGACCCAGATCAGATGCTGCAGAATGCAGCGTCTGATCAGGGCCTCCACTGTTTGCTAAAATCCAGTCATTTTCCAAATAGATTTTGATGAAAACACAATCTGACACCCCGAAATTTTGAAATGGATTCCTGCTATATATAAGGAGGGAGATTCCATTTGGTACAAAAAAGGTTAAGGGGAAAAGCCCCTTTATTACCCATCATGCTCCTATTGGGGATTCTTTATAACAGAAATTCTTTAAAACGGCAAAATGTTGGGGAACAAATACTGTTATTATAACGAGGGTCCTCTGTAAATTGTATGTCAGGAGATCACACATATTTTTAGCTCACCTGACACGTATTGACGAGGTGAGCTTTTGGGATCATTTTTTGTCCGTCGTGTGTGCGTGCATCCGTGCGTGCATAAACTTTTTCTTCAGACGACATCTCCTCCTAAACCAGTGAATGGATTTTGATGAAATTTCACAGAAATGTTCCTTGGATGACCCTCTTTCAAAATTGCCAAATCATTCCGCTCCGTTAAACAAAATGGCCGCCATGGCTAAAAATAGAAAAACCTTTAAATGACATCTCCTCCTAGGCAAATGGCCCGATTTGGAAATAATTTCACAGGAATGTTCCTTAAGTGACCCTCTTTCAAAATTGCTTAAACCGTTCTGCTCCGTTAAACAAAATGGCCACCAGAGCTAAAAATAGATAAACCTTTAAATTACATCTCCTCCTAGGCAAATGGTCCGATTTGAAAATAATGTCACAGGAATGGTACTTGAGGGACCCTCTTTCAAAATTGCCTAAATCGTTCTGCTCCATTAAATAAAATGGCCGCCAGAGCTAAAAATAGAAAAACCTATTAATGACATCTCCTCCTAGGCAAATGGCCCTATTTGAAAAGAGTTTCACAGGAATGTTCCTAGAGTGGCCCTCTTTCAAAATTGCCTAAATGGTTCTGCTCTGTTAAACAAAATGGCCACCAGAGCTGAAAATAGAAAAACGTTTAAATGACATCTCCTCCTAGGCAAATGGCCCGATTTGACAATAATTTCACAGGAATGTTCCTTGAGTGACCCTCTTTCAAAATTGCCTAAATCATTCTGCGCCGTCAAACAAAGTGACCACCAGAGCGAAAAATAGAAAAAGCTTTCAATGACATCTCCTCCTAGGCAAATGGCCCGATTTGAAAATACATTCACAGGAATGTTCATTGAGTGACCCTCTTTCAAAATTCCCTAAATCGTTACGCTCCCTTAAATAAAATGGCGCCAGAGCTAAAAATAGAAAATCCTTTAAATGACATCTCCTCTTAGGCAAATTGCCCTATTTGAAAATAATTTCACCCGATTGGTCCTTGAGTGACCCTCTTTCAAAATAGTTTAAATCGTTCCGCTCCAATAAATAAAATGGCCGCCAGAGCTAAAAATAGAAAAACCTTTAAATGACATCTCCTCCTAGGCAAATGGCCCGATTTGAAAATAATATCACAGGAATGTTCCTTGAGTGACCCTCTTTCAAAATTGCCTAAATCGTTCTGCTCCATTAAACAAAATGGCCACCAGAGCTAAAAATAGAAAAAAACCTTTAAATGACATCTCCTAGGCAAATGGCCAGATTTGAAAAGAAACTCACAGGAATGTTCCTAGAGTGACCCTCTTTCAAAATTGCCTAAATCGTTCTGCTCTGTTAAACAAAATGGCCACCAGAGCTGAAAAATAGAAAAACCTTTCAATGACATCTTCTCCTAGGCAAATGGCCCAATTTGAAAATAATTTCACAGGAATGTTCCTTGAGTGACGCTCTTACAAAATTGCCTGAATCGTTACGCTCTGTCAAATAAAATGGCTGCCAGAGCTAAAAATAGAAAAACCTTTAAATGACATCTCCTCCTAGGCAAATGGCCTGATTTGAAAATACTTTCACAGGAATGTTCCTTTAGTGACCCTATTTCAAAATTGCCTAAACTGTTCCGCTCTGTTAAACAAAATGGGCACCAGAGCTAAAAATAGAAAAACCTTCAAATTCCACTACAATGAAAAATAGCCTCCAAAGATAAAAGTCTTTGGTCCACATCTCCTTAAAGCAGTGAATCCTTCATTTCCATAAGCTTTGAAACATCTTGGGTTCAGGTGAGCAATTCAGGGCCATCATGGCCCTCTTGTTTGTGACAAGTAAACTTTATTTTTGAACCAGTGAGATGTTGCATTCTCTAGAATATATATTCTGTAAAAAGGTTATCTTTTGGAAGCGAGGAATCGCCATAAAACAGAAAATTATGAACTGTTCAAATTTTTTTCCGGGCAGACTAGCTAGTTTCGGCCATTTTGTTATCATCAATCTCAAATATTTTCAAAATTCCACAATGGAATTAGTGATCCCAGAGGACTAGAAAATGTAGTCTATGCAATGATGAAGGGCAGGGAGCCTTTTACATGGCTGCCATACATTCCCGTATCATAAGCTGTAGGTACATTGAATAATTATGTTCTGTAAATAGAAAAGTCTTTGTAAATAAGGTGTACACCATAGAATTGGAAAAATTGAAGTGTTCAAGTTTTTCAGGGCCAGACTCCCTAGATTTGACCAGTTAGGAAATTTTTGTTACACTTGGCTGATTATTTATTTTTCTGTCTTTTCACTGCCCTTCGCATAAAGGCATAAAAATATGTTTGCAGTTTGGATGTGCTCACACCAGAAACAATCAAAGAACTCAAAGACAACAAAGGTTTTATTCCAAATACTCGGCGGGGGACAGCCCATTTCTTCAGCTGTGATGCTCTGTTAGGGTTCTTGGAGAGAAATGGGCTTACGCATGTTATCAGAGCCCATGAGGTACAAGAAAATGGATTCCAGGTATGTTTTCCCTTTTCTCTGCTGCATTTTGCCTGTTTTGTCCTGTAACAGTGGCTACTCAGTTTGGTCTTTATTTTATTCATCAAAGCATCACATAAACTAGTCCGTGAAATGAAGACCCCTCTATACCCCACTTTATATTGAGAAAACGAGGGTTTATGGGGGTATACATTATTTTTCTCATTTATACTCTAAGACATAGGTTGTGGTACTCATTAGAATTACTTCAATTAGGCAGTTCTAAAGAGTACCCACGACCTATGTTTGCAGTATTTATAAGAAAAATATCAGGGATTTTCATCAGAAAAGTAGCCATATTGGAGATGAGAATTATGCACTATGTCACATGGGTGTATTATCCTAATGACACAGTTTGTACGACAGGGCTCAGTTATTTTCTGTAGATACAATTGAACTACAATGACTCGAATACCTTTGGGCAGAAAAAAAATTGTTCGAGATAGGAGTAGTTCGAACTACTGCGTTTTAACCCTTATCCTGCTGAATAGTTTAATTACCAACACTCATTACTGATTGCCAGCCAATCTGATACATGATACATGTATAATGTTTTTGTTCAAATTTACAAACTAAATAACAAACAGTGTAGCTCCTGATCAGATGGCCATCTGATCTGGATCTACACTGTTTGCAAAGAGGGTTTGCCATGAATAGCAGGATAAGGATGAGCATAGCGCCACGTCCTGAGGGATAATGGGAATCTCTTAAGGATATCTTTACAATCTTCTGAAAATAAAAAAGTTTCTTACATGCTTTTCAATGAATGATAAGGGATTCTCAGTGGAAACGATTTTTAGCTCGTCTGTTTTTTGAAAAAAAACTTTCGAGCTATTGTCATCACTCCGGCGTCTTCGTTGTCGTCTGGCGTCGTCCTTAACCGAAAACCTTAACCTTGACCATATTTCCAAAAGTATTTGGCCTACCTTCATGAAACTTCATACACATACTCACCATCACAAGAGCTACATTCCCTACAACTCCATCTTGCAATTTGATTGCTCTTGTTTGACTTAGAACTTTGGTTTTCTAAAAGAAACTGCAGACGAGCGTTGGCACCCGCATGCGGTGCTCTTGTTATTTTTCATTGTTTGTGGATTCGATGTATCCTCAAAGAATAACATACATGATCTGTTTGTGAATAGCCAATTAGCTAAACGTTATTAATGTGTGACAGAAATTATGTCACGCATGTTTTCACATCATTCCGATGTTGATGACATCACTTTTTTCACCTACGCAATATACATAATGCACGCAAAGCCAGACAAGCTTATCAACTGCGGACATTATTTAAATGGAGATTTCAAGTGATTCATTTGATAAAGTTACATTCCAAGCTGTTTCCAGGTGCAACCTTTCAGTTTACACCCAATATTAAACCCATTTAACACGCTGAACACCTCTAAATTGATGCAAAATCGCCTTGGAAAAAGTTTGTTCTCTGTCATGATGGCTGACCTTTTGAAATTGCATTTCATATTACAATTTAAAGCATGAAAGAAACAGAAAATTTGATTTTTTTTTTCAGTGCAAGATAGATTTTTTTTTCACTCATGAACTCCGAAAGAAGTATTTTCACAAGTGGCTTTGGTGTTCATTTTGTGAAATAAAATTCGATCTTACACTGAAATTATCAAATATCCTCTATAATGAGACAATTCACATGTATTGTCAAGCTTTATTTACTATGAAAAAAATATTTCAAGCTAGAAATGTATCTAAAGAACACAGATGCCCCTGCCTGGTAGCACAATTAACAAAACTTAATCGCATATTGCTAATGCCATATCGGATGTGGAAGGAGACAGATGAATGGATGGACAGGGGTAAAACTATATGCCCTTTTCACCATTCTTTGAATGGCAGGGGCATAAAAATCAGATTGTCATCTGCTGTTGGAATTGATCTAGCAGTTGAAGGGTTAATTAGGTGGATTTAACTCATAAAATGCCATTCACGACAATTGTCGTCTGTTTTGTCATCTCCCAGTTACCTTAAAAGTCATCATTTGCAAACACTCCTGTAGGAGCAGTCTGATCTGGGCCCACACTGTTTGCCAGTATGCAAAGCTATTTTTAAAAACTTTGCAAGAAGATTCAGCAGACGACATCAGCAGACGCCATTTTCAGCTTTTGTTTTTTCTCGGCAGCTTAAGGGTCAAAATCATGGTGTTTTTTTTTATTTCATTGATTTTTTCACTTAATAAATCAGATTGTCATCTGCTGTTGGAATTGATCTAGCAGTTGAAGGGTTAATTAGGTGGATTTAACTCATAAAATGCCATTCACGACAATTGTCGTGTTTTGTCGTCTCCCAGTTACCTTAAAAGTCATCATTTGCAAACAGTCTGGACCCAGATCAGACTGCTCCTGTAGGAGCAGTCTGATCTGGGCCCACACTGTTTGCCAGTATGCAAAGCTATTTTTAAAAACTTTGCAAGAAGCTTCAGCAGACGACATCAGCAGATGCCATTTTCAGCTTTTGTTTTTTCTCGGCAGCTTAAGGGTCAAAATCATGGTGTTTATTAGCTCCACTGGCCCAAGGCCAGCGGGGCTATTGTCATGGCCCTGTGTCCGTCGTGCGTCCGTGCGTTAACTTTTTCTTTAAACATCTTCTCCTCCTAAACTACTGGGCAAATTGTAACCAAACTTCACAGGAATGTTCCTTACATAGTCCTCTTCTAAATTTCTTCAAAGAATTTTGTTACACCCAGAACTCTGGTTGCCATGGCAACAAAACCAAAAAAAAAATTAAAAATCTTTAAAAATCTTCTTCTCCAAAACCACCTGTTGGATTTCATTTTTATTTTGCATGACTGTTCCTTGGGTTGACCTCTTTCAGATTCCTTGAAGAAATTTTGATCCGACAAAAAACATGGCCGCCATGTGCGGGGCTTATTTTCCCTATTTAACATATAGTGTAATGCTAAAACATCTTCTCCTCCTAAACTATTGGGCCCATTGTAACCAAACTTCACAGGAATGTTCCTTACTTAGTCCTCTTCTAAATTCCTTCATAGAATTTTGTTACACCCAGAACTCTGGTTGCCATGGCAACAAAACAACACAAAATATTAAAATTTTTTAAAAATCTTCTCCTCCAAAACCACCTGTTGGATTTCATTTTTATTTTGCATGAATGTTCCTTGGGTGGACCCCTTTCAGATTCCTTGAAGAAATTTTGATCCGACAAAAAACATGGCCGCCATGGGCGGGGCTTATTTTCCCTATTTAACATATAGTGTAATGCTAAAACATCTTCTCCTCCTAAACTACTGGGCCAATTGTAACCAAACTTCACAGGAATGTTCCTTACTTAGTCCTCTTCTAAATTCCTTCAAAGAATTTTGTTACACCCAGAACTCTGGTTGCCATGGCAACAAAACCACACAAAAATTAAAAATCTTTAAACATCTTCTCCTTCAAACCCACCTGTTGGATTTCATTATCCCCTCGCACAACATAGTTGTGAGGGGGGATATAGCACTTGTCCCGTACATTACGTACGTACTTTTGTCATCGCTCTAGCGCCACGTACGTACGTACTTTTGTCATCGCTCTAGCGCCACGTACGTACGTACGTACTTTTGTCATCCCTCTAGCGCCTACATTTCTTGACTGATTTTAATATAACTTCACACAAACGTTCCTTACGACAATATCTGGAGCAAGATCGACTTTCAAGGTCATGACCTCAAGGTCAAGGTCACTCTGGCTATTTTTTGAAAAACTTTGTCATGGCTCTAGCGCCTACATTTCTCCCCCAATTTCAATATAACTTCAAACAAATGATCCTTATAAAAATATCTCGAGCGAGTTGGACTTTCAAGGTCATGACCTCAAGGTCAAGGTCACTGTGGCTATTTTTAGAAAAACATTGTCACAATCTAACGCTTACATTTCTTCACCATTTTCAATATAACTTCACACAAATGATCCTTATAAAAATATCTTGAGCGAGTTCCACTTTCAAGGTCATGGCTTCAAGGTCAAGGTCACAGTGGCTATTTTTAGAAAAACTTTGTCATGGCTCTAGCTCCTACATTTCTTCACTGATTTCAATATAACTTCACACAAATGTTCCTTATGACAATATCTTGAGCGAGTTGGACTTTCAAGGTCATAACCTCAAGGTCAAGGTCACTGTGGCTATTATTAGAAAAACATTTTCATAGCTCTAGCGCCTACATTTCTTCACCAATTTCAATATAACTTCACACAAATGTTCCTTATAAAAATATCTCCAGCGAGTTCGACTTTCCAACTCATGGCCTCAAGGTCAGGGTCACTGTGGCTATTTTTAGAAAAAACTTTGTCATCACTCTATCGCCTATATTTCTTCACTGATTTCAATATAACTTCACACAAATGTTCCTTATGACAATATCTCAAACAGGTTCGACTATCAATGTCAAGGCCTCAAGGTCAAGGTCACTGTAGCGTCTACATTTCTTCACCAAATTCAATATAACTTCATACAAATGTTCCTTATGACAATATCTCTAGCGAGTTCCACTTTCAAGGTCAAGGTCACTGTTTCTATTTTTAGAAAAACTTCGTCATCCCTCTAGCGCTTACATTTCTTCATCGATTTCAATATAACTTCAAACAAATGTTCCTTATGACAATATCTCACCATTTCGACTTTCAAGGTCAAGGTCACTATGGCTATTTTTAGAAAACTTTGTTATCGCTCTAGCGCCTACATTTCTTCACTGATTTCAATATAACTTCACACAAATGTTGCTTATGACAATACCTCGAACGAGTTTGACTTTCAAGGTCAAGGTCACTGTGGCTATTTTTAGAAAAACTTTGTCATTGCTCTAGTGCTTACATTTTTCTCACCAATTTCAATATTACTTCACACAAATGTTCCTTATAACAATATCTCTAGTGAGTTCCACTTTCAAGGTCAAGGTCACTGTGGCTATTTTTAGAAAAACTTTGTCATGGCTCTAGCACTTACATTTCTTCATCCATTTCAATATAACTTCACACAAATGTTCATTATGACAATACCTCGAGCGAGTTTGACTTTCAAGGTCAAGGTCACTGTAGCTATTTTTAGAAAAACTTTGTCATTGCTCTAGTGACTACATTTTTTCACAAATTTCAATATAACTTCACACAAATGTTCCTTATGACAATATCTCGAGCTATTTAGACTTTCAAGGTCATGGTCACTGTGGCTATTTTTATAAAAACTTTGTCATCGCTCTAGCGCCTACATTTAATGATGGATTGTAATAGAACTTCACACAAATGTTTCTTATGATAATATCTCGACTTACTTAGACTTTCAAGGTCATGACCTCAAAGTCAAGGTCACTGTGGCTATCTTTAGAAAAACTTTGTCATCGCTCTACCGCCTACATTTATTAACAGATTTTAATATAACTTCACACAAAAGATGCTTATGATAATATCTTGAGCAAGATCTACTTTCGTGGTCATGGCCTCAAGTCAAGGTCACTATGGCTATTTTTAGAGAAACTTCATCACTCTAGAATGTACATTTATTGGAGGATTTTTAAACAAACTTTACACAAATGTTGCATATGATAATATCTCAAGCAAGTTGGACTTTTGCCATTTCAGTGTTTTCCACACACGAAGTTGTCTAGTGCGAGGGGATTTGTATCGCATGCGATGCCTTGTTTTTATTTTGCATGAATGTTCCTTGGCTGGACCTCTTTTAGATTCCTTGAAGAAATTTTGATCCGACAAAAAACATGGCCGCCATGGGCGGGGCTTATTTTCACTATTTAACATATAACGTAATGCTAAAAAATCATTTTCTGCAAAAGTACTTGTGGGATTTCATTGTAATTTGCATGAATTGTCCTTGGGTGGACTGTTGTCAGATTCCTTGAAAAGAATTTGATCTTACAAAAAACATGGCCGCCATGGGCGAGGCTTATTTTCACTATATAACATATAGTGTAATGCTGAAAATATTTTCTGCAAAAGTTCTTGTTTTATTTCATAGTTATTTGGCATGCATGTTCCTTGGGTGGACCTCTGTCAGATTCCTTGAAGAAATTTTGATCCGACATAAAACATGGCTGCAGTGGGCGGGGTTTATTTTCACTATATAACATGTAGTGTAATGTTAAAAAAGTCTTCTCTTCTTCAAAAGTTCTTGTTTATTTATTTATTTATTTATTTAAAAGTACCTTCCTGTATCTGAATTAATCTCCTCCAATTTTGCTGACTATCACATATCTATAGAGGTCCACCTACAAATTGTCATTCTAAAATTCAAAACATCAGAAATTTCACATGCCCATCACACTGGTGATAGAACTGATGTCATCAACACAAACTCTATTTATACGACTTGATGTTTAAAAATAAATTCAAAATACTGAGGGAGATTGATTTATTAGACCTAATTATACTACAGTGTCAACAGTTCTCCAGATCCCTGAGGGTTAAAATGGCTTAGTTGAAAAGGGAGGAATACCGAATCCAACGGAGGAAAGGAAAAAATAAATAAATAAAGAAATAAAAACATAAATCTGTTCATTTTTTAGCTCCACTGGCCAAAGACCGGCGGGTCTTATGTTATATGTTATGGCCCTGTGTCTGTTGTGCGTCTGTGCGGTTGTGCATCCGTGCGTTAACTTTTTTCTTTAAACATTTCCTCCTTAACTACTTGGTCGATTGTAACCAAACTTCACAGGAATGTTTCTCACATAGTCCTCTTCTGAATTCCTTCCAAGAATTTTGTTACATGCAGAACAAAATGGCATCGAAAGCCAAAAAAAGTATTTAAAAATCTTCTCCTCCAAAACCGCACAATGGATTTTATTCTTATTTTGCATGAATGTTCCTTGGTTGGACCTCTGTCAGATTCCTTGAAGAAATTCGGATCAGGCAAAAAACATGGCCACCATGGCCATGCCCCACATGACTGCCATGGCCATGCCCCTTGGCTCATTAGCTTTCAAAGACTTATATGGGGAAAAGTTTTAAAAACCTTCTCCTCCAAAACCGCTCAACGTAATGGATTTCATTCTTACTTTGCATGAATGTTCCTTGGGTGGACCTCTGTCAGATTCCTTGAAGCAATTTTGATCAGACAAAAAACATGGCCGCCATGGACACGCCCATTGGCTAATTAGCTTCCATAGACTCATAAAGGGATCTTTTTTTTTTTTTAATCTTCTCCTCCAAAACCGCTAAATGGATTTCATTCTTAATTTTCATGAATGTTCCTTGTGTCTACCATTGTCAGATTCATTGAAGAAATTTTGATCAGACAAAAAACATGGCCGCCATGGCCACCACCTTTGGCTCATTAGCTTCCACAGACAAATAAATGGAAAAACTTCTTCTCTGAAACCATAAAGCCTAAAGCTAAGACATTTACATGTAGTATGTAGCAAAGTTATGTGGTCACCTACTAAGTCCTGCGAACTATGACTCTTGAGTCCAAATTGGCAACGCCCCGGTGCTTAGTAGCTCCCATAGACTAATAATGACAAAATCTTGAAACTTTTCTCCTCTGAAACCATAAGGCCAAGAGCTTAGTATGTAGCAACTTAAAGTATTCATCTGCATAAATCCTGCCAACTACGCCCCTGGGGTCCAAATTGGCCACACCCTGAGGCCCATAAGCTCCCATAGACTTATACTGGGAAAAACTGACAAAAATCTTCTCTGAAACCATCAGTGCCCAGAGCTTAGATATTAAGTATGCAGCAACGTCAAGTGGTCTCAAATAAATCCTGCCAACAATGCCCCTGGGGTAAAAAATTGGTCACGCCCAGAGGCATATTAGTTCCCATAGACTTATAATAGGAAAAACTTAAAAAAAGTCTTCTTCTCTGAAACCATAAGGCCCAGAGCTTTAGATATTTAGAACGGAGCAATGCCAAATGGTCACTCACATAAATCCTGCCAACCATGGCTCTGGGGTCCAAAAAATATAGAATGGACATTCCTTGGGTGGATCACTTGTTTCTTTTTTACCCATTGCATGCGGGAAAACCCTAAATGGGTACCTTGGCAAACAGTGCTGGCCCAGATCAGACCCCACAGAACACCATGTCTGATCAGGGCCTGCACTATTTGCTAACAGAATTTTCCATCAAAAATAGAAAAAAAAATAGGCCTGACACCCCTTATATGACAAATGGACTGGTCCAACATATAGCAATAGAAGAGTCCACTAGTATACCATTGGTTAATGTAATAAATATGACAATTGTCTGAAGTTAGCCAGTGGAGCGACAGGCCCTCTTGGGCCTCTTGTTTTTATTTCATTGATTTTTCACTTAATTTTTTTCAGGTTCAGCAGCAAGGCAAACTTCTCACAGTATTTTCATCCTCACACTATTGTGGAGGCTCAAACGAAGCCGCGTGTGTACTGGCGGACAATTATAAACTACGAATGATTCGAATCGACACCACCTGATCCAGAATTATACAGTGAAGTGTCAAAGGCTTGAACACTGATATCTGATGTAACATGGTTAACTTATACGGGCCTTTGACCCTAGCGAAAAAGTGTGCTGACTTTGATCATTAGATCTCTTACTGCTGTGGTTAACTTATAAGAGCCTTCGTCCCCTAGCGGATAAGTGTGCTGACTCTTGATCATTAGATCTCTTACTGCTGTGGTTAACTTATACTGGCCTTCGTCCCCGAGCGAATAAGTGTGCTGACTCTTGATCATTAGATCTCTTACTGCTGTGGTTTGCGCCTGGCTTGGGTCACATGTGAGACGCCAAGTTGGGCAACGGAAGGTCAGGTGGTTTTTCTACAGGTACTCCGGTTTTCACCCATCTCTGATTATGATCGGCTTGATATAAGTGAAATAATCTTGAAAGGGCCACAAAACCAAAAAAAATGGTTAATTTGGACTTGGTGTTGAGTCCTTAGAAACTTATTACCATAGCTCCAGATATACTTACAGTAGAACTTATAAGTCCCACAAAATTGGAAGCAATGTATCCAAAATGACCTTTACAGTGTTGATGGGGACGTTAAACTTCAAATCAACAAACAAACAAATCTATGGCTCGAACATTGATGGCTTGTTTACCATGACTGAGTCGAACCCTTTCTTGAGTTCCTAGGGAATTTTTCTCTACATAAGAAATAGGGAGGGTAAAATTTAGGATATTTTCATCTTTTATCTTGTAAATGTATGCTGTCAATGATGCGATTCTAATGTGTACACACAGCAAACAATTTTCAAGATGTCCTAAAGTATGTTGTTATGCCTTCTGGCAGTAGCCCTCAGTGGCTCAAAATACCCCTGTTTCGAACAGATTTTCGTGGTCCCAAAGCTGTTCGAGCGATCAAAGTTCGACTGTATATTTACGAATTTAGGGCTGTTTGTCTTAATTCACCTTCAGAATGTATGTTGTGCATACTCATTAGAATCGCCTCATTGAGGTGATTCTAATGAGTACACATAACATACCTATTTTTTATTGAAGACAGAAATATTATCCCCATGATTTCTCCTGATCTGGTTCTTTTATTTCAATTTAAATGACTCTTAACATACCCTCTATCGAACAAATTTGCATTTGAATCATTGATGTTTGACTATCGTATGAAAATGACAACATCTTACATCATAAGTTTTGAACAATGCCCATGGGCCCTGATAAGGTCTTGGAAAGTAGGGGTTATGTCGCTGTATGAAGACACAAGCAGGATGTTAAGAAAATTGCTTCCCTTGTAACCCTGGTAAATAAAAATATGTGCCTGCCAAGTATATTCTTTCGACTTTAAGATCCTGTGTGCAAAGATGAACAGCCACAGTTCAATTTAGTCATTTTTCTCATACATAACTGAATTCATAGTCACATTAAAGAGGACACTCCATTCAGATATCATTTCCAAAGGTGAATGTGCATGCCACTGCCAGTTGCAGGCTGGCCACTTCTAGATGGAGGCTAGTCATTTCCAGATGGAGGCTTTTCATTTCCAGATGGAGGCTAGTCACTTCCAAGTGAAGGCTTGTCACTTTCAGATGGAGGCTAGTCAGTACCAGAGTGTAGGCTGGTCACTTAAAGATTGAGCTAGTCACTTTCAGATGTTGACTAGTCAGTCCTAGGTGGAGGCTGGTCACTTTCAGATGGAGGCCAGTCAGTTTCAGTGGAGGCTCTGGCTGGTCACTTCCAGATGAGGCTAGGCACTTCCAGTTGGAAACTGGTCACTTTCAGATGGAGGCTAGTCATTTTCAGGTGGAAATGAGGCAGTTCCAGGTGGAGGCTGGTCACCTTCAGATGGAGGCTAGTCACTTCTAAATGGAAATTGGTCACTAATTGGTAGCTTCTTTTGAAGAAAAGAGTTTGCTGCCTGTAGGACGGATTTGTTTGCTGAGAAAGGAGGCAAATCACTTCATGCACCTTGGATACTACTGCTATATTTTCCATGTTTACAAGGAACGTAACTTTTGGAACTGATTTCCTACAAACTGAGGCACTTGATAAAAGTAGTCTACTCTTGAAGAAAGGAATTTGCTCGTCTGGAACAAATTCTGTACCCAGAGATGGGTGACAAATTATTTTAAAACATTTCCTCCCCAAAGGGTGTATTTATTCGCCTAAGACCGAAATACATTAATCTTGTTATGTTTAAGAAATAGATCAGCTCTAGCAGTGATTTTTTGAGTAATAAATAACAGTTTAGAGGTCAGTTGCAAAGTATATCAAATCAATAGCGCATAGCGCTAGTGATAAGTCTACTTGCAACTGACCGACAAACATTTATTACTCAAACAATTACACACTAGAGCTCATCTTTTCAATTCTAACACATTAAAAATCATCAATAAGTTTGTTGTTTCCTTCAAATTCTCCCAACCTTCAACAATTGTTAGAAGAAATCCCGTCAACATTTTTGACAGTATCACACACGTTTATGCCCTTGTGTATTGTTTTTGATGCGAGAAAATAACTCTTATGTCAAGGAATCTTACGGCATAAAATGGTGCCTTTAAAAGACGTCACTCATCGCGCTGTTTCGAGTAATTGCATAGTAAATCAGATTTTCATTCTGTTGTCTATGTAGACATGCTGTGTTAGAATCAGTAATATTACATGGCATTTTTTGCCACTATCAAGGTGAAAAATGAATAGTCATCACGTGAACAAGTCTGTGAAATAAAGACCCCCCTAAACCCCACTTTATATACAGAAAACTGGAGTTTACCGGTAAACATTACTTGCCTTTTTTCTGCTCCAAGACATAGGTTATGGATACTTGGC
The DNA here is from genome assembly GCA_963580285.1 of Lucinisca nassula. Classification (NCBI taxonomy): domain Eukaryota; kingdom Metazoa; phylum Mollusca; class Bivalvia; order Lucinida; family Lucinidae; genus Lucinisca; species Lucinisca nassula. Next base: position 11,444,024 of record OY757022.1, on the reverse strand, counting down.
AGAACTGCCTCAATGAGGTGTTCTAACGAGCACCCAAAACCTATGTTTGGAATATAAATAAGAAAAATATCAAAAATTTTCAACAGAAAAAAATTCTTTTTTGAGATTTAAAAAATGCACTATATCACACGGATGTGTTATCGTAATGAAAACATGAATTAATTACAAAACATTTTGTTTTCAAGGGCTGGGCTCCAACTGATATTGGCTATCCTTGCAGCAAGTACCTGTAGGTAGTTAGGGATCGTTTTATTTCTTTGTTCCGTGTTTTTCATCTATTTTTAGTTCTCCCATACTTTTCTTTTCAATTTCTGCTGTCTCTTTTCTCCCATTCTCTTCTTATGACCTAGCAGTACTGCTGTCTCATGTTCATTAGGTCTCTACCCACTGCTGGTTTGAACCTCACTTGGATCACATGAAATGACAAGTTCTGCAATGGAAGGTCTGGTGTTGTTTTTTTGTCTGGCAGGGTACTCTGTTTTTTGCACACCTTAGAAGATAAGCAATGAAGTGACAGGGCTGTAAAACTAATCAACTGAAAGACAACTTGCTTTTTCTGGGAGACAAAATTGTCATTTCATCTCAATGTCGCGTAAAAGTCCCACAAAATTGGAAGCAACGTCTCCAAAATGACCTATGTAGTGTTGACGAAGATGTTAAACATCAAATCAAACAAACAATAGGATTGATCTATTAAAACCATAACACAGTAACAACCTTGGAGAGACTCTGATCAGGCTCTGCACATGAAAAAAACATTGCTTGGAAAAAGTTGTCTTTTTTTCAAACTTCAGGACTTACATAGTGTGCCAGGCAATAATAGCAGATGACATAACTGTTTTAAATTATTTCTCCAGAAAATAAGGCTTGACCTATCATGTGGCTCATCTGCATAACATACAAGAAATAATAATAATAATCAACCTTATTTATAGAGGATAACACATTTAGTACTAGTACTAATCTTACATGTGGCCCTCTTTTCCTGGGTAGGTACCAGTACTAAGCAATATGGATAAAGTCTCTTGCTCAAGGAAACAACACGTGGTGCTTGCGGGGATCGAACCGGCTACCTCTCGCTCTTGAATCCTATGCTTTACCACTGCACCACAGCGCTCCACTTTCATATAAGCACTACAGTTTACCACAAGGTCCTGTCTCATTTTATATTTGTTTGTTTGTTTATTTTGTTTGAGGTTAAACATCCCAATCAATACTATTTAGGTCATTTTTGAGATGTTGCTTTCAATTTTGTGGGACTTTTTTCACAAGATTGAGATTAAACGACATCTGAAGCCTCACCGCCCAGTGAAACCAAAAGGTTTATATGCATGGATGGTCTGACTCACTCCACTTTGTCTGGGCAGGATTAGACCTTAAAGGCAGTTTATGCATATAGGTACATGTACATTGTATCTGCAAATAAATATTGTTGGTATATTGTTACCCCATAAAATGCCAATCACGACAATCGTCATCTGCTTTGATGTCTGCTGGTTACTAAAACAAAATTTGGCAGACAGTGTGGGCCCAAATCAGACTGCTCCTCTAGGAGCAGTCTGATTTGGGTCCACACTGTTTGCCTGTACACAAAAATATTTTAAAAAGTTTGCAACAAATTTAGCAGAGGACATAAGCAGACAACATTTTCAGATGTAGTTTTTCTGGGTGTCTTAAGTGTTAATACCAAATGTCAAACCTGATTAAGCCTTGGCAAGTTGTATTTAGTGCTAAAAGGTTTTGCCCTAAGCTGCCAGTCATAACAATTGTCATCTGCTTTGTCGTCTGCCGGTTACTTTAAAAGTCATTGTTGCAAACAGTGTGCACCCAGATCAGACTGCTCCTTAAGGTTAAGGAGCAGTCTGATCAGGGTCCATACTTTTTCCTTTATGCAAAAATATTGTTTAAAGGTTTGCAAGAAGATGCAACAGACAACATAAACAGACGACATTTTTGTTGCAGTTTTCTTGTTTTCTTAAGGGATAAGGTATATTGGAAACTACCGGTGATGGTATCTTAAGGTATCTTGGAAACTACCGGATTCTTTTTATCTCATACACCAATAACTAAAACCAATACTTAAAGGCATTTATTCTAGATTATTGAGGACTATCATTTCAATATATAATATTATGTAGCCCTCAGTGCTGACTGAAGAGATCCTGTCTTCAACAGGTAATGGGCCACCTTGGGAAAAATCCATAGTTTACTAACTGTTGACTAGAGTGTACATTATTGATTTTCCCCTTAAGTGCCTCAGTCAGGGGATTCAACTGGAGCTACTAATCACCCTATTAGGGGCCACCTTTGATCTGCATTAGAGAGTATATCACAGGGGGCAATAAAACAATTATGAACACACGGTGTGTCCTACTGTTATAAGAATAAATGCCTTTAAGTCTAATTTAGCCCATAAATCTTAGACCTTGTCCTGCTGATCCAGAATAGCCACTGCCTTTGCAATGGTATAGATCCAGATCAGATCACTTTTGGAAGAAGTCATTCAATCAGGATCTACACTTATCATTCACACACTGTACAACCAACTTAGGCTAAGACAGATTACTGCCTCGAAGACAGATCACATAAAAGGCTTTTTCTGCTATTGGAGAAGAAACTAAATGCCTAGAGATACCACAGCAACATTCTGACTGTATTTCAAAACCAGATAAGGCTTTTCGGAAATTTCCAGTGCGTTGAAAAATATTTTCAAAGAAAATCGTATGAAATTTTGTTTTCGGCGCCAAGTGTACGTCTACGGAACAACATATGTTACATTCACTTGCTCACGTTAAAACTACGATTATTCACTAGCATTTCTGCCAAATTGGACCGTATGCAGGCTGATCTGATTCTTCGCTGGGTGCACATGTAAATTGTAGGAAATGATGTGTCCCGGCTCAATTATATTTGTCCTGCTCATAAATGTTAAAATGCCATTTGAATATTAATGGGCAGGGTAAATGCCATCATGTAGGTGAACTGAGCATGCAAAAGAAGACCTTAGGGCCTTTCTTCTTATGATTTTAAATGTATTGTTTTACTGTAAATGATGTTTTATTACAATTCCATCATTTCTGTATATTATGTGCATAGACCATCAATGATAATGAAAGTTTTACCATCTTTGCAAACTGAAAAAGATGAAGAAAAAAATATTAAAATTATATTTGTGTGTTTGCCTTTCTTTTTTGTCCCCAGAATTTAACAGAGATAAAATGTTGAAGCCTGCCTCAGTGGTGCAGTAGGATGGATGTACAACAAGTGATCAGGCAATCCCTGGTGCATTCCCCACCAGGTTTGGCAACTTCACATACATTGATTGTGAAATGCTCTCCCTTCCACTGATTCATGAGGAGCAGTTCATTAATTTCCGGCAGAAGAATGTGCCGTGCTTATTTATAATGTTTGTTTGATTTAAGGTTTAACGTCCTTGTCAACACTGTATAGGTCATTTTGGAGACGTTACTTCCAATTTTGTGGGACTTTTACCCGACATTGAGATGAAATGACATCTCAAGCCCTGTCATCCAATGAAACCAATAGGGTTTTTAAACATGGACGGTCCGACTTGCATTGCTTAGCCTGGGCAGGCTTAGACCCCCTAAGTGGTTTACTAGTACTCGTGTGCAGTCGGTTTTCAGCTCTGCGTGGAAGCATCATGCAGCCCATGTATTTCTTCAAGCCCCGATGGTCGGGGGCTGTGCTTATTTATAGGCCTGCCTAGGAAAAGTGTAATTAAGTAAACTGAACAGTGGACCAAAATGGTGTTGTCTGGTTTGTTAAACTCCAACTGAATCCAAAGTATGTTGATTTGTTTGTGTTGAGGTTTTACAGTATGTCTGCATCAGCACTATTAAGTTCATTTTGGAGACAGCGCTTCCAATATTGTGGGACTTTTACCCCGACATTGAGATCATAACTATAACACACCTGCTACGTGTGTGACAGAGTGAATTCTTTCATATCTACAAAATGGCTGCTTTTCCTATGAAAAGGTTTTACAGTATGTCTGCATCAGCACTATTAAGTTCATTTTGGAGACAGCGCTTCCAATATTGTGGGACTTTTACCCCGACATTGAGATCATAACTATAACACACCTGCTACGTGTGTGACAGAGTGAATTCTTTCATATCTCCAAAATGGCTGCCTTTCCTATGAAAAGGTTTTACAGTATGTCTGCATCAGCACTATTAAGTTTATTTTGGAGACAGCGCTTCCAATATTGTGGGACTTTTACCCCGACATTGAGATCATAACTATAACACACCTGCTACGTGTGTGACAGAGTGAATTCTTTCATATCTCCAAAAGGCTGCTTTTCCTGTGAAAAACTGCCTCATTCAGTTCTAAAAAGTACCCACAACATATGTCTTAGAGTAGAAATAAGCAAAATAATGTATTCCCCTCTAAACCAGAGTTTTCTCCATAAAACGTGGGTTCTAGAGGGGATGTTCATTTACGGACATATTAACGTGATGTGAAATGACGTCTCAAGCCGTACCACCCAAAGGAACGGCCTGGGTTGAAGGAGTGGTTCGACTAGCACCACTTTTCTAAGACAGGCACATACATTCTAAGCGGTTTACCAGCGGTTCGACCCCCGCCCATCAGGGCTTGAACAAGTAGATGGGCTGCATGATGCTTCCATGCAGAGCTGTAACCAACCGCACACAAGCATGGGTAAACCACTTAGAGGATCAAGGCCTGCCCAGCCAAAGCCATATGAGTCTGACCGTCCATGCTTATAAACCCTATTGGTTTCATTGGATGGCAGGGCTTGAGGTGTCATTTCATCTCATTGTCGGGTAGAAGTCCCACAAATTTGAAAGTTAAATCTCAAATCAAACAAGCAATACACCTTGACCCAGTAACATTGACCTATATTTCACGCTACATCGACTTTGTCAGATGATACGATGGCCTTTGTGATCTTAGAAACAATAGTGGGTATCGAACTTTTAAATTTTACATAATATTTCTTCTTGATATTCAGGAAGCCTCTGTGGTGTAGTGTTTATGCTACTCGCCTTATAAACCTTATAACATATCCAAAATGGCCGCCATGGCGACCTGCTTGAAATTCTTCAAACGCCATCTCCTCTCATTGAACTGAAACATGGAGATTCAGATTTGCTAAAATCATTTCGTTTTCATATCCAAGATGGCGGCCATCTTGTAATTCTTCAAAGGACATCTCCTCCCGAACCAGAGGTCTGGTCAAGCTGCAACTTGATGGGAGGCATTGGGGTGACATGGAGATTTAGATTTGCTAAAATCATTCCATTCTGATATTCAAGATGGCCACCATGGTAGTCATCTTGAAACTTTATGGAAGGCATTGGGGCAAAATGGAGATTCACATTTGCTGAAATTGTTCTGTTCTTATATCCAAGATGGCCGCTATGGCAGCCGCCCTGAAATTCTTCAAATGACATCTTCTCGAACCAAGGGTTGGATTGAGCTGAAACTTGATGGGAGGCATCGGGGTGACATGGACATGCAGATTTGCTAAAATCGTTCTGTTCCGACATCAAAGATGGCTGCCATTGAGGCCATCTTGAAATTCTTCAAACTACATCTTCTCCTGAACTGAAGGTCGGATGGAGCTGAATCTTGATTGGAGGCATCGGGGCGACATGGAGATTCAGAACTGCTAAAATTATTCTGTTCTGTTATCTAAGATGGCTTCCATGTTGGCCATCTTGAAAATCTTCAAACCACATAAAGGAGAGGTTTAGGTGGTTTTAGCCAATTTCCAAATTGTTTTTGAAGAAAACACAACCTGACACCCCTAAATTTTGAAACGGACTCCTGCTATATAATAAGGGGTAAGAGTCCATTTGGTACAAAATGGGTGAAGGCTGTTCTAATGAGTATCCATAACCTTATTGGTGAGCAAAAGTGAACTGTATACTTTTGTAAAGCGCACTGTTAAACACATTAAGTGGGACTTAACAATTTTAAGAATATACCTGTGTGTCTCGAGTGTAGAACAAAATCTCCCCTCTGCTCATTTTTAGGTGGACGACATCCCCTTCATGTTTTACACAAAGTGGACAAAATCCCCTCTGAAACTTTTTACGAGGTGGATATAATTCCACTGGTGATTTTTGCAAGGTGGACAAAATCCCCTCCATAAGATGGACAAAATCCCCTTTGGACAAAACCCCCCTTGCTGATTACTGCCATAGGAATGGTTCTCGAATGGTAGATGAGACTGTGTCCATTTGTCAAACACTCTGTTTCCTGAAGACTGATAAAATAAATTTAAAACGTTCATTTTTGTATAAAGTCTATACATCTACAAGTGTGTTCATATATGTAATTACTAAATAATTATTAAATGATTGAATATGCTAATTATCCGGGCAAAAAATGTTTGATTACCTGTACCATCATACAAACTTCATAATCATTGATAAATAAATTTAATAACCTAAAAATCCTAAAATTTCAGACAGATCCAAACAGCTACTGTAATTATTTCAGGATATTAGAAAAAGAGTAATTTCACATTCACAGTATGGGAACGGAAGTGAACGGTCATTTGCGATTGAACAGGACGGGATTTGTACAGTTGACTATCAGTCACCTGCGATATAACATTATCACGTGGTATCTCAAATATTTAAAATACAGAAGCTATTAGCATGAGGCTTTGGCCATTGCTTTTCTTTGGGTTAGTTGTCAATATATGTGTCACTTTATTGATGATAATTAGGGCCCCGCACTGAAAGTGTGGGTGCCCTATAGTAATCACTCTGTCCGTCCGTCTGTCTGTCTGTCTCCGTCTGTCTGTCCGTCTGTCCGTCCACAAATTTTCCTACTCCTCTGATAGCGCTGCCGGGGCTCTAGTCAGTTTCACTGACAGCTCTAGTTCCGTTGGTATTATTGATCCTGTCAGTGAAATTTTATTTGGATGGTGACCAGTTGACATGTGTTTCCCTATTGCTGGCATACGCTACTAAAAAGTGGTTTAAACGACGGATAAATATTTAGAGGCCACGTCTTTTAGTTTTCCTGACATCTGTAATAAACAATAAAACGTACTGACAAAAAGGATGTGTACACTGATGTAAAATACGGCAGCTAAATCTTAACTTGTATTTCCATCACCTTTGATCATCTGAACGGTCACTTGACATTGAATTGAAGATTCCCTTGCGAGGAGGGAATGGGGTTGCTGAATCAGACTCTGAAAGGGCAGAGGAACTAGTTGGTCAATTCAACGATGCGTTTAATAAAAGTGACTTCATGGAGGTTCCATTAAATGGAAGATCGGCCCCATTCATGAATAATATTGTTAAACCCCACTAAGGCCTTAGGACCTGATGAGCTTCATCCTAGAGTCCTGAAGGAACTAGCAAATGAGTTAGGTCCAGTTTTTGCACACTTGTTTCAACGGTCTCTTGATACGGGTGAAATCCCCAAAGAATGGCTCTTAGCAAACATCTGTCCACTCTTCAAAAAAGGAGATAGGGCTCTTGCCCGCAATTATCGCCCTTTGTCTCTGACTTGTGTTCTGTGCAAATTGCTTGAACATATAGTCGGCTAAAACATCATGGCCCACATTGATGAACATAAACTTTTGTCAGACAGACAACATGCATTTAGGAAAAGACATAGTTGTGAAACTCAGCTGAGCACAGTTATTAATGACTGGGCAAAAATCTTGGACAAGGGGAGGGGGCTGCAGGTGGACACATTCATTCTAGACTTCGAGAAGGCTTTTGACACCCCTCCTCATGAACTTCTTAAATCTAAGTTATCTGGTTACAGAATTGAGGGGAAGACTCTCAAATGGATTGATTCCTTTCTTTGCTACAGAAAACAGCGTGTTGTTGTTAATGGTGAATCTTTTCCAGTTTTGTCTGGAGTACCGCAGGGGACTGTCCTTGGTCCTCTATTATTCTCCCTGTACATCAATGATATTTCCACTGACATTAACTCAGAAATAAGACTGTTTGCAGACGACTGTGTTTGTTACCGGGAAATTAGAGACACAGATGACTCACTGAAACTTCAGGCTGACATAGATAGATTAGGATGTTAGGCCCGAAAATGGGGCATGATATTTCAGCCAGTTAAATGCAACATTATGCAGATAACTAGGAAGAGATCTAATAAAATTGAGGCTTCTCACACCTTAGAGGGAACGGTCCTCGAGAATGTGGACCCCATTAAAAACCTTGGAGTGACAATCACACACAACTTGAGATGGAATACACATATTAGCAACATGTGTACTAAGGCAAATAGAACGCTTGGTTTCCTGAGGCGAAATCTTCATCAGTGCCCTCAGGATGTAAAAGAGGTAGCATATAAAGGTCTTGTTCGCCCAGTCTTGGAATATGGTAGTTGTATCTCGGATACCAGTGGAGTGGTCCTTAACGAAGAAATTGAGAAAGTTCAGAATAGAGCTGCTAGATTTGTAATAGGCAATTACTGCTTTGAAACTGGGAGCATGGCTGGAATACTTGGAAAATTAAAATGGGAGTCTCTCAAGAAAAGGAGAAAAGACAGAAGGCTCATCCTTTTATACAAATGTCTAAAGGGTGCTGCCAGCATTCCAACAGATGACCTTATTCCCCCAGCTAGACACTGTAGAAATCACCATTTGTTGGCGTTTCAGACCCTGACTGCAAGAACTGATATTTATAAAGTCGTTCTTCCCCAGAACCATTAGATATTGGAATGCCATTCCCGATTCGATTATTTCGACAGCTGAAAGTGCTGATGATTGTGTATCTAAATGTACCTCTTTGGTTTGAGCGAGGGACTAACTTCCTACATCACAGTGAATGTCATTTGACGTATCACCAGTAACAATTCTGATTCTGATTCTGACCTGTAACCATTGAATTTGAACAGTCACTTGCCAAGTTGATCATTGAAATTGACCAGTCACTTGCGATGGGGATTTCACAAATAACAGTTTTGTGATATAGGGTCATTCCAAGAAGTCTGATCAGATATTGGCATCGAATAACAAAAACACTTCCTTCTAATACAATTGCAAAAAGTGTTTAGGGCATTGCTACTGTTTCATCAGCATGGAGCGGAACTCTTTTCACTTCTGATTTTTCAAGTGAAAACACACGCTTTATTCGATTTTAGTTGCTACGGCCCAGTCAACACTTATTCAGGTCCTCTTGCAGAGAGAGAGAGAGAGAGAGAGAGAGAGAGAGAGCTTTATCTACGTAAAAGGCAGAGGATTTTGATGTTTGTTAAACGGCCCATCCTCTATGGGATGGGGGAAACAAAATTTGCTCATGGGGTCCAGGTCACATGACCAAAATGGCCGCCAAGCCATATATGGTAAAACCCTTCAAAAATAGTCTTCTCCAGAACCACTGGGCAGATTTCCACGAAACTTGATAGATAGCATCTGGGACGTAGGCCCATCGTAAATTGCTAAAATGGTGATCCCGGGTTGACCTTGACCTTCTTTGTGCCTAGGTCAAACTTTGACACATATGCTTTTGTATGGGAAAAGTGAGAAATGCATTTATCCTGCAAACGATTCAGAATACAGTACTAAAGTATAAGATATATTTTTGCTCCTCACGATAAGGCGCATTTATTGGGGGAACCGTTTTAGGTCCAGGTCACATGACCAAAATGGCCGCCATACCCATATATGGTAACACTCATAAAGCTAAAAGCATCCGCCGGGTCGTGCACTTCAGCTGAAGCACTGGTTATTATATAAGATTCAGCGCTCTTACCCACTTGGCCACAGAGTCCCGTTAAGAAGGGAGAGTGACATCTTCACAATGAGAGTTTGAAGATAGAATGCCAGGCTGCTTACTCCAGTCGGTAGCGAGTCATGTAGGTAGTCATAGTAGCTTCTGTCGATTGCCTTTGGGACCGAGTGTTCGATCACTGCACTAGCGCTCTTACCCATTAGGCAACGGAAGACCGCGCAGAAATAAAATTGCAATATTTCTTCTGCCCATCATCTGTTGAAGGTTAACATGTCTGTAAAAATGCATTGAAATATCCCACACACTTTTCAAGTGGAAGAGGACGCGAGTAAATGACACAATCGCTATTTTCAAAGCTAAAAGGGCCACAACTAAAGAAACGTTAAGCATGAATAATGATTCTTGTCTTCTGCGCAGCATCTCATGGAAATTTCGTTTCTGTAAAATTCCATAAGACTATCTCAGATAATTTAAAAGTTACGCAGCGGACATGGAAACGTGGCGCACAGACAGAAAGACGGGTTGGCAAATCGGGGACAAAACAATGTTTTCCGACCCATCGTGGTGGGTGGTTGTGGGGGTGGGATGGGCGGGGCGTAGAGACATGGTCACAAATTGATCTTTTATGATTACTGAATTCTACTGAAAAGAAACTGACATATTTTGATCGTTTCCAAATAGCTTTACGCTACTTGATATCTCATTTGTTTGTTTGATTTTAGGTTTAAGGTCCCTATCAACACAGTATAGGTCATCTTGGCGGCATTGCTTCCAATTTTGTGGGACTTTTACCCGACATAGAGATAAAATGATATCCCATGACCTGTCGACCAATGAAACCAATAGGGGTTATAAACATGGACGGACCGACTCGCACCGCATTGCCTGGGCAGGTTTAGATCCTCTAAGCGGTTTAACAGTACTCGTGTGCGGGTCGGGTTCAGCTCTGCGTGGAAACATCATGCAGCCCATCTATTTCTTCAAGCCCCGATGGGCGGGGGCCGTTCGATATCTCGTGATCCATCCGCATAAATGGGTACCCTGATCCGCAACTGGGGTCTAACCGTGGTCTCATATTCTACAATCCTGAATGTCAGCCGAATAAGTGTATGAAGAATGAGTACGTGCATTTTGTAGAGGGATTTGTTTCTTGTAAATGATACCAAGCGTTCTGAACAGCAAGCAACCGTGTTGGCCACAACACCCAACGATGCCTGACTGATCCGGAACTGGGTACTTGACTGTATACCTAATGAAAATATAACTTTTTTAATTATGCATTATATTTCACTAATGTTGAATGTAATGCTGTTTGTGTCGCAGGTTTGTGAAAATTATGTAAGACAAGTATAGCTTTTACAAAAAGCTATGTCTACGCTTAGCTCATATACACCCGGCATTTTTTTTTTTTTTTTTTTTTTTTTTTTTTTTTGGTTTGGGTTTTACGGCCTATACCCCCGGCATACGCAGTATGCCATGGGGGTATATATTTTTCGTATTTTCTCTGTGTGTTTGTGTGTGTGTCTGTTAACATTTTCGTGTCCGCTCCATAACTTTTGAACCGGTTGACATATTTTCATGAAACTTCACATAAATGTTAAACACCATTAGACGACGTGCAGAACACATGAAACGTAACTCTTGCTTTTCTACTTTCAGAGTTATTGCCCTTTGTATGTTTTAACTTGCATTTTCGTGTCCGCTCCATAACTTTTCAACCGCTTGATATATTTTCAAGAAACTTCACATAAATGTTAAACACCATGAGACGACGTGCAGAACACACGAACCGTAACTCTTGTTTTTCTACTTTCAGAGTTATTGCCCTTTGTATGTTTTAATTTGCATTTTCGTGTCTGCTCCATAACTTTTCAACCGCTTGATATATTTTCATGAAACTTCACATAAATGTTAAAAAACATGAGACGTCGTGCAGAACACATGAACCGTATTTCTTGCTTTTCTACTTACAGAGTTATTGCCCTTTGTATGTTTTAACTTGCATTTTCTTGTCCACTCCATAACTTTTCAACCGCTTGATATATTTTCATGAAACTTCACATACATGTTAAACACCATGAGGCGACGTGCAGAACACATGAACCGTAACTCTTGCTTTCCTACTTTCAGAGTTTTTGCCTTTTGAATGTTATAGCTTGCATTTTCGTGTCCGCTCCATAACTTTTAAACTGCTGGACATATTTTCATGAAACTTCACCTAATTGTTAAACACCATGAGACGACGTGCAGAACACATGAACCGTAACTCTTGCTTTCCTACTTTCAGAGTTATTGCCCTTTGAATATTACGAGTTTTACCATACACTTGTGTCCGCTCTGTACTTTTAAAACCTTTTGAGATAATTTAATGAAACTTCAAACAAATGTAAAGCAAGATAATAGGATGGGCAGAACACAAGAACCATAACTCTTGTTTGCATACATTACAAATTATTTCCCTTTGAAGATTGTAAATTATGTGTCTGCTAACATCTTCGTGTTTTCTCCATTACTTTTAAACGGCATGACATATTTTCATGAAACTCCACACGAATGTTGAACACCATGAGACGACGTGCAGAACACATGAACCATAACTCTTGCTTTCCTACTTTCAGAGTTATTGCCCTTTGAATCTTGAAAATGGCCATTCTATGGAATATGGCTTGTATATCCAAAGAAGCTTTTGACATTGCTATTTTCAGCTGAGGTGACGGCACTGGCCGGGGGTATACGTGCCCCACTGGGCACTTTTGTCTAGTATTATCTGTGAATGTCAAGAGTGTGTAACTGTCTTTGGCAATATTATAATTGCCGGTCTGCACCCAGGATCCTGCGACTGCCGTACAATGTCTGAAATGTCAAATTTGCAAATGCTGCCATTTTGTCAAAAAGTACTTTTTCATTTTTGAAATGGCAAATGTGCAACTTCAATAAACCTGTAACATCTTATCAAATGGAATGCTTGAAAACTGTTGGACATGTTAAGCAGACAACTTCCCTACACTTAATAGAAGACTAATTGAAAAGTAGCCCAAACATTGCTAACGGCGAGGCAATGCTTTTAGCTTACCAGAGCCGAAGGCTCTTTGGGAGCTTATAGGACAGGCAGTGGTCCATCGTGGTCGAGAGTTTGTTGATGTATAGTTTGCATGGCCTTTACAAATATGACAGCAAATATGGGCTTGTTCAAATGTAATAGCAATTATGAGCCAGAGCTCTGCTCATAAGCCACTTTTTTGGTTGAAAGCTTATGCTTGTTTTGGGCCTTTTTTTCCTCTTTGTGAAAGCTAATACTTGTTGTTGCATAATATAAAGGTTAATCTGCATTGTGGGTAGCTATATCCCCGTGCAGAAATCGGACCACACCCACATTATCGTTGTCGGAGCTACACTACATTGTGCAAGACAAGAGGTATAAAAAGACAGTTTGATCATCGGTCAGATATTTTGACCGACACTGGCTATGGAACACGATTTGCAGGTCAGGCCAGAATTGTCCACCTTCCATAGCCGGGATTTGCGGCCTACTAGTTGTTTATTTAGTTTATTTGAGTCTCATCATGGTTAACCAGTACATATATACATTAAAAGAAACAGTAAATATTAAAATAAACCATGCCATTCTAAACAGAATTATAAGAGACTATCACATAGAAACTACATTATCAGATAAACAGAAATAAATACAAGAAATGTACAACCACTGTACAGTCAATCCACAGCCACACGATATACGCATCAATAATAAAAAAAAGGAAAAAAGAAAAAGCGACACCACTGATTGCGGAGGACATGTGGCAGACCAATGTCTAAACAGGACGCCCCCGCCTCAGCAATGGTCAGTAACACACCTACCGTGTGGCCGCATGGAAACCTAAAAACACGTAATAAAATTACGTTGACCACCAATACTGTCATCCGGAGTCGAGCTCCCATGTGATAGGACTTGGTCCCACCAGCAAGTCAACCCGGCCCAAGGTAACAGTAATACCCTTACTGCAAAGTTATTGTAAGAACCCTAAGATAAAATACCGCGGAACTCTGACGGCCCGAACACCGATATCTCGCCCACCATGGCCGACACGAATACATGATTGAGTCCCTTGGTAATACATTCCATAGGGCCTAATAAAACACAGGTGTATCTTAGAAACAATGTCATTGAGTAAAGGAATGTCGTGTGTACCAACAAGAATCGCCTCGATGGGGCGGCCCTAATGAGTACACACAACACTCCTTAATTTCACACAATCATCACGCCCACTGACACAATCATATGCATAACCCCCAGTGACTCAAACCACTCCCGTCTCAAACACATCCTCAAGATCACGGAAGGATTCGGGCCATCAAAGTCTCGCTGTATGATTATAAATACAGAAAATATTAAATCTATTGAATAGCATATAAAAAGTACGTTATTTATAAAAGTATGAATTTCGCTGTTGTAGAATTATAAAACAGGTTTTGGCACAAATTCGGATCATATTGGGGTTGGTAAATAAAAACGACATTTTTTCATTATCATTAAGATCATTAAAATTTGGCAGAACTGAACTAGCTTTTAAAAATAAGTTATTTCTAAGGTCGTCGTAAGCCAAACAATTTATCATCACGTGTGTTTCATCTTCAACCAAGCTACAAAAGTCACATAGACGTTGGGCAATATCAAGATTTTCATATCTGCCTGTTTCGATTCTGATCGGGGCCACTCCACATCTAAATTTTGCATATGCAGCTCTATGACATAAAGGCAAAAGGAGCTTACAATACTCTTCTGTTTCATACGCTGATTTAAACATTTTGTAGGTGCGTAATTTATTACGCCCTGTGCCAGAACGCCCAGGTTCTCTATTACAGAAACATGCCATTCTGCAATATATTCGCTCATCAGCCTATCGTTTACATCATTAATAAATTTATTGCGTGGAAATGTTGCATTTACGTCAGAATACAGGTTAAGTCCGAGTATACTAAACTTCTTTTTAATGTTAAAATTGTGATTTCTACACCAAGTTCCAGACATACTATTTGCCCAAATAAAAACTCGTCTATTGAATCTGACTGGTTCCATATTAATCATTTTGTGCCAGTAAATACTGATACACTTCCATTGTTTGACAAACGCAGGATGCCAACCCATGTCACCAGAAACTGCAGCAGTGGGTGTGTATTTTCCGGTACCAAGAAAAAATCTCATAGCGCGATTTTGTACCGCGTTGATGCACGAGAACGACTTTGCCCCCCAGATGGCAGCGCCATAGCTGATTACTGGCCAAACCATTGCGTCCTACAGTTTTGTATAAACGTCATAAGGCATTCCACACATGTTTTTGAATTTAGCTATAAGAAAACCCAACGCACGACTGGCACTTTGTGCTACAGCCTTAGCGGAGACGTTAAAGTCAAGAAATTCATTTAGTGTAATGCCTAGATAGGTGTATTTATCCGTAACCAGCAAGTTATCTGTACCACATTTGAAATGGAAGTTGATCTTTGGGACTGCATTTGGTCTAAAATGAACGACATTACTTTTTGACGCATTTATAGACATGCCGTTAAGTTCACACCATTCGCTCAAGCAGTTTAGCATGGTTTGCAGATCTTCAGCGTTTTCAGATACTAACACGACGTCTTCAGCGTATAAGAGTATATTAACTACGTCTCCATCTATCATAACTCCTTTTCCAATTGCCTTGATGCGTAGCGCCAGATCATTAATGAAAAGATTGAAGAGTAATGGCGACAGGCAACAGCCTTGCCCCAAGCCACATGTTAAATTGAACCAGTCAGTGGTTAAACTGTTTACACGTACACACGAAGAGACTGAAACATACAATGATTTGACAGCACCAAGAAGTTTACCAGTTATCCCTAAACTACCAAGCTTAGCCCATAAAAGGTCTCTATTAATGCAGTCATAAGCCTTGCGGAAGTCAATGAAAGCGCAAAATGTAGATTGTTTCCGCTTTTTTCGCGTGTCAATCATACTAGTAAGAGTTGATATATGGTCAATGGTGCTTCTGTTCTTACGAAAACCATTTTGCTCATCAACTAGCTTGTTATTTAACTCACACCAAGAACTAAGTCTAGTATTTATTATGGAACAATATATTTTATACATAGAGGATGCGACAGCGATACCTCTATATGAAAGAGGGTCCCTCTGATCCGTAGTGTTAGACTTAGGGATTGGGTTTATGATACACTTACTCCATGCAGATGGGCCGATTCCTGTGTTTAAACATACATTAAACAATACATGTAAAACGAAACAGAAGTTAAGTTGCATAACACTTCTACAGGAATTGCATCTATACCACAAGCTTTACCTTTCTTTGCAGTATCAATGGCCTTTTTTACCTCAAAAATCGAAATATTATCATTGAGTAAGGGGTCTGATGGGCCCACGTGCTGATTAAAGGAATGGGCTGGTACTTGAATAGCCACACTGTTTTGGCAATTTAGAAGGGAAGAGAAATTATGTCGCCATTTATTTAGAACATCGGATGTTTCACGTGACACGGACTCATCCTCTAGCACCACTTCCATCGGAATACTTCGCCTTTTTGACTGACCTATCCCGACTTTACCAATAGTTTTCCAGAAGCTTGTATTATCAGAGTTACAATCAGTTAATAAATCCTGTTGAAAATTAAACAAATATAAGCGCTTCGATCTTTGAACCTCGCGATCAAATGACTTTCTTGACGCTATATACATGTATTCCGTTTTAAACTTTGATTTATCGGTCTTAGATGCTACACATTTCAACCATTTACGTTCAGCATCACAGACCTTGTTCCACAACCCAGTCAATCTCTCACTCCACCACGGTTCACCCACTCTGCGTCTCTTATTATTATTTCCCGTTTTTATGGTTTTAAATGGAACGTCTGTATACATTTGATTCCGGACAATATCACACCAGTGACTGTAGACCACATCAACATCACACTGCCTGCGCAAGCTACTTTCTAAAGCGGATATAGCCGCATTTACTTCATAAAGAACACCAGGACCGGACAGAAAATCCCGGGGAACATGAGAAACATCAAATTTATCATAGCCATTTGAAGCAAACTCCGTGTCGTCCGTGTGAACAGACGAACCAGCGTAAGCTTCAAGATTTAGCATCCACACAATAACCGAGTGATCCAGAAAACTCGCAGGAGCAATGACACTGATGTTGTGCGAACGACTAATAAGATCAACGGTTCGTATTACTTCAAAGCAACTAAATGATGGGAGACTTTCGTGAGTTACCAGACAGTAATCTACAACTGATAAACCTTTCACGGATACCAAGGTGAAGTCATTCTTTAAGCAATTTTTACCAGTCAAAATACACATGTTTGTATTAATCAGAAAGTCAATCAGTACTTCACCGTAATAATTTGTTTTGAAATCAACAACGTTTCGGTGCTCGATGTGATCTACACCACTGATAAAGTCTTCAAGTTCGCCACATCGGGCATTAAAATCTGCACATATGAATACTGTCCCTATATTTTGATATTTATATATATCAGTTAACAAACTGTCGAAAAACGTATGCACGGCGATTCGCCGAGACGAGTTTTCTGGCGGGAGATAGCAAACGCATGGTAATAAGGTAACATTTTCAAACTTATGTTTTAATTTGAGCCAAAGAACGCCTTCAGACCTGTCGTCTAAAATTGAAACATCAAAATAGTGTAACAGCTCATTTTTTATGAGAAACCCAACACCACCAGAACCCGTCTTGGCACGAATGTGAATGTTTTTACGGTTATTACCGTACCATTTATAACCATCTATCTGTAACACATTATTATTTGTTGAATGACTTTCAGCAATACCAATAATGTCTAGGTTCAGCTCTTCTACACATAAGAATCTAATGTTATAATTATCAGTGTTTTTATCTGCATTCTATGTTTCCGACCGGCTATCGAAATTTCTGTAACTTACAGACCACTTTCGTTTTTATTGCAATGTGCCTGAGGTGAGAGTGATGCATCGGCCCCAATGTATCATTCCGTACTTTATAATTCATGGACATTAGAATGATGAGTTAGGAGGCCTTCATCCCTCTACAAAATGCACGTTCTACATCGAACCCCCATCCTCCTGATCACCAATCAGACGCGCACCCGACTGACCTACTTAGGTCGGCGTTTCTTGCGTATACCAGCAATTAAATAATCTATGCTGTCTGGAATCCGTGGCCTTGTGGATAAGGGCACTGACTCTTAATGATTAGGTATATCAAAACTGTGGTTCGGAGCTCGCTTGCCAGTTATGCAACGGAAGGTCATGTGATTTTTCTTTGGGTAACCTTGTTTTCTTGTGAGGGCCGTTAAAGAGCAACAAAATCAGCAATGTGTGTGTGCGCGCGTTTGGTCTTTTTGTGATTGTGGACAAAATGGTTATCCTTTAGGTGGAGTAATCGCTTCATAAGTCAGACAAACCTAGTACTAATTGTTCTGGTGGTAGTAGCACAAACTTGAAGCAGATCAGATGTAAAGTATACCACTGGGGTCAGATCGCATAAAACGTCTGATTTGCATCGGTTTGGTTCGAATAAGACAGAGCATTCTCATCAAACGCCCCACAAGCGGAAGACCACAAAAAAAACTTCTGTTAAAGTGGGGCTATAGGCAGTAGTTAATTTCAAATCTAGTCTCGCATTGGACAAACAACAGTTATAAAAAAGAAGTGGAGGCAATGACCAGGAATCGATACAATTAACCCACAGCTCCCATCAGAGACACCAAAGGGAAAGAAAAGGAAAGAAACACAAACATGAAGCAACAGACCCCAACACCAACGGCAGAAAGCCAACACGACAGTTACTTTCCAACAAAATGACCAATGGGCTATCCAAAATAAAATAATATAAGCGACACAAACAGCCAAAGACAAACCAAAACAAAAACAAAGCGCGACAGAAGAACCGCCTTGGAACGGTCAGCGGAAACGAATTCCACTCGGGGGGGGGGGGGGGGGGGGGGGGGGGCTTAAATCGATTTTACGAGGCCACAATCCTCGCCCATACTTATAAAGTCGTTTTTCTAAAAAAAAAAAAATAAAAAAGGAGTACCTGTTTTTATTTAATTTTTACCCTTTTTACCAGAAAAGAGAAGATACTGTGATACGTAAACACAGTATGAGTGAGCAGGGTGAAGGTGGGGAATTTAGGTGCCATTAAGCGAATGACTTTAGCATATTCAGAATATCAACTTACAAGTGACCGTTCAACCTAATCACAGTTGACCTGTACAATCAGAATTCTCACAAAAGCAAGTGACTTGAACAGTTTATTTTTTCTCCTGTGTCATACTTTTTAACAGTCTGATTTGAATTTTTGAAGATGTCTTTGATTTCAATTCAATCAGTGATAATATTAGAAGACCTAAATGCTAAATAAGAAATGAATGCTTCTTGATACACTTTTTATGCATATTTACAATTGTGTCAACCAGTTATGGCATAACGATAAACAAAGGGGACAACAATGTAACTCTTCTCATGTCATCCAAATAATAACATATTTTGGCGGTTGGAATATGATAAAACGCCAATCTTACCAACAAGACATATACATCGCATATTAGCGTTATGTTCTTGGAACAATAATGAAATTCCATAACCGTGTCGGCGAATATATCATACCACAAGTGACTGATCGTCCACTGTACAAATCGCCAGTCCTGTTCAATCGCAAATGGCCGTTCATTTCCGCTCCCATACTGTGACATTGCAGAAATCCAATGTAGATGAAATAGCAAACAGTGAAGATCCTGATCAGATCTGATCAGAGTCTGCACTGTTAATTACACTTGTGATCATTGTTGTATATTTGCTACACCTTTCATGTATATAAATTTATTGGATGGAATAGCTTAATATATCATAGAAAATATTCGTTGTTTTAATTCTCAGCATCATAGCATTCTTGTTGAAGATAATGGGCGGCAATTATTACTGGTTTATGAAGAATTCCGTAGGTACAAAGAAGAATACCGGCTCCGATAGCTCAGTTGGTAGAGTGTCCGCTCCGGGGAACGGGAGGTCTCGGGTTCGATCCCGGGCCGCGACATACCAAAGTCGTTAAAAATGGTACTAGCTGCTCCTCGCTTGGCACTCAGACTTACGGGGTAGAGCTAGGACTGGTCGATCCAGTGTCAGAATAATGTGACTGGGTGTGGTATCATGTAATGTGTCTGGGACATGATACTTCAGTGAGGCAGCACTATAAACGTGAGCATTGAGCTCCCTGTCGCAACCAGACACCGTCGTGATATGACTGAAAAATTGTTGAAAGCGACGTTAAACCCGAATTCACACACACACACACACACACACACACACACACACACACACACACACACACACACACACACATACATACATACACACACACACACACACACAAAGAAGAATAAAAATTTAAATAAAAATCGCATACATATAAAGGTATGAAGGATACTGCAAATATTTGATTTCTTTAAAAACCAGGGAAACTTGAAGCCCAGAATCCTTAACAAAATAGAAGTGGAGGCAATGATCAGGAGTCGATACAATTAACTCGCAGCTCCCATCAGAGACACCATAGGGAAAGAAACACAAACACAGAAACACAAACACTAAACAACAGACCCTAATGGAAACATCAATAGCGGAAAGCCAAAAGGACAGTTACTTTCCCACAAAATGGCCAATAGGCTGTCCAAAATAAAATAATATAAGCGACACAAACTCCCGAAAGACAAACGATAACAAAAATAAACCGCGACAGAGGAACCGCCTTGGAACGGTCAGCGGAAACGAATTCCACTCGCTCAGCTTGTGCAGAAGAAGTCTTTGACAGACTTTTTCAAATGCCTTTGAAAAGTCCATTATCAGTATTATCAGCTTTCCATCTTAAACTTAAACACAACTCTGCCTTTTCCTAAATGCATGCTGTCTACATGACAAAAGTTTAGCCTATGTTCATCCAAGGGGGCCATGTTGTTGAGCAGTCTATATATTCAAGCAATTTACACAGAACACAGGATTTATTCTTCACATATTTGATGTTTTGATTACCGTCATTTTCGCGCGCACTCCATATAATGCTCTGAGTATCAAGCAGATTCAGATTCAGTATTGGGAAACACAAGTTATTTTTCGTTGGAAATAGGATTCCTCAAAATGACCTCCGAGATCACCTCTGAAATCACCGCTGAATTTACATAAATCACAATTAAAAATACAAAAATCGCATAAAATTGTTTGTATTATTGCAGTGTGGTTTTTGTTTGTTTGTTTCAGGTTTAGAGTCCCCGCCAACACTGTAAAGGTCATTTTGGAGACGTTGCTTCCAATTTTGTGTGACTTTTACCCGACATTGTGATGAAATGACATCTCAAGCCCTGACGCCCAATGAAACCAATAGGGTTTATAACATACAAATTCTTAAAATTATTCTTAACATCTGTTCATTCATATAATATCTGATACTTTAAGTTTTATGCGCCCCTGATAATAACTTTTTTACAATATTGTTTCGTATGAAATTTGTACTTTTTAAGTATTATTCTTAGACTCTCAATAGCAATTAACATGATTTGTTTTTAATCAAGCTTGGGAATTTATTATTAATTTATATTAACTTATAACCATTGATTATAGGAATGACTTAAGACATCATCTCAATATACCTGTTTTATTATTTCAACAGATAAGCACATCTGTATGTTTTATAAAAAGTAGAAGTAAAACAAAGATCAGGAATTGATACAATTAACTTACTCCATCCATAAAAGACACCAAAGGGAAAGAAATACAAACATTAAGCGACCAGACCATAATGGAAACCTAAACAAAGGAAGGCCATATGGACAGTTACTTTCCCACAAAATGGCCATATGGCCATCCAAAATTAAAAGACACAAGTGATACACACAGTAAGTAACAAACAACAACATAAATAAATCGCCACAGAAGAGCCGCCATGGAACGGTCAGTGGAAGATTTCCACTGGGGGGCTTAAATCGATTTTACGTGGCCACAATCCTCGCCCTTACTTCCGTCGCGATTTAGACAAATAATTTGTTCAGTCCGCATGAAGGCCTCCTAACTCATCAGTGCAACATCTCCGTGAACACAGAAATCAAAGAACCACAGAGGTGAGACAACGGTGAGGACTCGACAGCAAGAAACCACTGAAATGCTGGAGCAAAAGAAAACCAACAGTTAGACTCCGATGAACCCGACCAGAGACAGAGCATCAGGCACCAACCAACATTATCTCTTTAATTTTCAATAAGCCTTTACGTTGGAGCCGTCATAGAATCTGAGGCCTGACCCACCGGCGTGCAATTAAAGAGGGAAGCAAAGTTGCCAACCGTGATTGGGTTAACTACCATGCATGCAGTCTGTCGTATAATATCCATGTTGTACCCAATCTTTTTATATCGAAGAATGATTTTACGAAATTGGGTGCTGAAGTCATTGCGGTTATATATTTTTCTGAATTTATATACTAAGTCACCATAAAATTCGGGTTCCGATAGACCTTGTAGCAGAAGAGATTAAAGTCCAATATTGAATTTTGAAATTAAATCAGAATGGCGTCTATAAAATTTTGAAAAGGCTTTGCGTAGTTTATGGTACCGATAACCCTGATTAAGAAGTTTAGCCGTTAATAATTTATTACGAGTGTTGAAGTCAGTTACATGACTACAAACTCTAGCAAATCGAATTAATTGCGAAATATAAACGCCATAGGATGGCGCACGAGGAACATCACCATCCAAAAAAGGAAAATTTACAATCTCAAAATCAAAGTCATCGCGTTTATCATAAATTTTGCACGAAACAAATCCATCTACAATAGATAGATGTAAATCCAAAAACGGGGCCTCTTATACTTTGTATTTCTGTGATAAAAGGTAACATCTTATTCATTGTAGATATTTATATATGTTTTGTATGCTGTATGTCGTTTTTATATGTTATAGAGGGCCACATGGTAGACTGGCAGTTTTGCCAAATGTGTAACCCTCTAGAAAAAATTGTATAAATAAATAAATAAATAAGCATGGACGGTCCGACTCGCACCGCTTTGCCTGGGCAGGCTTAGATCCTCTAAGCGGGTTACCAGTACTCGTGTGCGGATCGGTTTCAGCTCTGCATGAAAGCAGCATACATCCCATCTATTTCTTCAAGCCCCGATGGGAGGGGACCGATTACAATGTTGTCTGTTTTATTCTATAAAAAGGTAATTTTCTTTCAATGGAAAAATGAAAAGAAAAACCGGAAAATTGGCGGTAATTTTGGTACATACCTATGAAATATACCCTGCTTTCAGCATTGTATAAGCTGATCTTCGCCTGTATTATTAGCCTACTTGAGTTTTACTGTGATTCATAACCAGCTTGCAGTTAGTAGAAAATCAGGGTAAAACAAAAGAGCGCTGATCTGACTGTGCGCGTGCGTACGCTGATCTTTGCCTGTATTATTAATTAGCATACAATGTTGTGTTTGTTTTTTTTTATTCGTTTTATCATGGTTCATAACCAACAGTTAACAGAAACATTATAATACCCACGCAAGCTTCAAAAGAGCTGATCAGACGGCACGGGTCTTATATCTGCCCCAAAACATAGATCGTGTGTACTCGAGGCCTCGCCGTGGCAAAATATGAAAATCCATTTTTTCATCACGTGAACAAGTCCGTGAAATGAACACCCCCTAAACCCTACTTGTGGCCAAGTAAAATCGTTTTAGCTCCCCCCCCCCCCCCCCCCACACACACACAATGGAATTCGTTCCGCTGACCGTTCCAAGGCGGTTCTTCTGTCGCGATTTATTTTTGTTATGGTTTGTCTTTAGGTGTTTGTGTCGCTTGTGTTATTTTATTTTGGATAGCCTGTTGGCCATTTTGTGGGAAAGTAACTGTCCTTTTGGCTTTCCGCTGTTGGTGTTTCCGTTAGGTCTGTTGTTGCATGTTTGTGTTTCTTTCCCTTTGGTGTCTCTGATGGGAGCTATGGGTTGATTGTATCGATTCCTGATCATTGCCTCTACTTCTTTTTTACATAGGGAAACTGGGGTTTACATGGGTATGAAATGTTTTTCTAATTTCAGCTGCAAGATCTCGTTAAAATGGCCTATCTGAGACAGTTCTAACGAGCACTCACAACCTATGTTTGCAGTATAAATAAGAAACATATCAATGATTTTCATCAAAAGTGTAGCAATTACGAAGATGTGATAAATGCACTTTGTTGCACGTGTGTGTTATCATAATATATATGAATCTTTATCATTGTAAATTATTTGAATTTGAGGAAGTGGGGAAAGAAGAGTGAGAGAAAGAGAAAAATATAATGAAAAACGAAAACAGTCGGTGAATAATTAAGCCTTTCTAACAGTATTATAAATTGATCACGTTCAAGTTTAATCCAGTTAATTGATTGCAAAATCTAATTAAATGATCGCCTAATATCTGGCGATAATTAGATAATCTTCAATTAATCTAGCGTTTGAAGCGTATCATAAAGGATGTTATTTAACTTTGATATTCACTACTAAAAGAATAATAAAAAAGCTAGATAAAGCAAAAAGAAAATAATTATAAATAAGTAAACAATGGAAAAAACACGCAAACTCAAAATTGTGCTCTGAAAACGATGTAAAACACAATACAATCTCCATCTCCCCCACCCTCTCCGGTCTCTAGTACTTCCATGCTAATCTAAATGCTTCTGTGCTGAAAATGATTAATTTTAACTACCAAATTCTAGCTTATATTCAACATATACGCCCATACTGAAAACATCTGTAGTGATTTCGGAGATTTCAAGATCCATTTCGGTGATTTTATCTGGATAAACATTCTGGTACTTGTTTGCACATAAAAACATAAAAATAAGTCATCAAAGACAACAAACAAGATTAATAATAACATATACAACATAAATTAACTCATCTATGGAGCCGGCCTCGGTAGCTCAGTCAGATGCGCGTCTGCCTAGTGATCGGAAGGACGCGGGTTCGATACCTGCCGCGGTCAGCAACATTCTTTCGTGGGGATTGATCATGAAATCTTTTCTACGGTCATTCTCTCCCTCCCGCTGATTCAGAAGGGCAGTTGTCAGTTTCTGACGAAATAATGTGCACTGTACTGGCTAGCCTGCCAAGGAAATGTGGATAAGAAAACTGCCGTTAAACTCCGATACAAACAAACAAATAACTCATCTATGGTGATTTCGGTGGTGGATTCGGGGAATCGTGTTATCGATTTTTCGTCGGACCATGCGACCAGCAACAAGAGCCCCTTGGACAATTCGGCCCACGACAAAATCGGCCCATAGCAATTTCTGTCCAAAATTTCAATGATGGTATGATTACTATGTAAGCATATAATTGGTTTGCCTGCACGGCCAAATCAGTATTATGTAGGCCCAAGTCGAAAAAGGGGACAAAGCGAAAAATATGTTTAGTTTGAAAATATATATTATTTCCTCAAATGATACAAAAAGCGCATCATGTTTACTAGTCCGTGAAAATAATACCCCTCTTAACCCCATTTTATGCAGAGAAAATTGGGGTTTAAAGGGTTATATATTATTTTGTTTATTTTGTTCCAAGAGATATGTTGTGGAACCGCCACAATGAGGCTGTTCTAAAGAGCACCTACAACGTATGTTCGGGTATAAATAAGACAAATATCACAATTTTGTGAGATAAGTAGTCGAACGCGCTTTGTGTCACGATATAGGCAAGAAAATGCACTTTTAAGAATGTTCAACGGTTTATGTTCTTGAGCATTTTCAAAATTCTTAAGAGTGCATGTTCTTGCTTATATCATTACGCTAACACACCCGTGTCATATAGCGCGTACGACTACTTATCCCACAAAAATGGTGATATTGATTTCAGTTTTCTAACCATTGTTACAGCGAAAACAATTACACGGTTTATGTTCTTCAATTTTTTTCACTGCGCACAGTGGTTAGAAAACTGACGTCAAGCGTTGCTCACAATCACATTGGGCTTATGAAATTGCGAAGGGTTTCGTTGTGTACATTGTTTTTCTTTTTCTGCTTTTCAATTTCAATTTAAGCAACGGAATGCGTTATAAATAAGAATCACATCGATTAGTTTTCAGAAGAAAGTCTTCGATTTTATTTCAGGAATCGCCCACAGGTTTTCGTGTATTAACATTTTCCGACTTCCGAGGAAGCCGTTTGAACACTGGGTCGCTCGAAACAAAAGGTATGCAATGACCCAGTAATTTCGACAATTCGCCCAGCGTACACAGATCAGCTGGCTCAGGCGCTAATGTATGGTCACTATCGCTGGAGGCATGGGGAGGCTTTGGTTCTTCACAATTCATAGTTACAGTGCCCAGCATGCTCAGCCGCACAGTACGGCCATGAACACTGGGGACATGATGAAGTTTTGGCTAAATCAAGAGTCATAGTTACAGTGCACAGCGAAGGACTCAAATCAGACTGCAAGGCTGCGCAGGCTGATCCCATCAGCCTGTGTATCCTTGCAGTCTGATTTGAGTCTCCGCTGTGCACTGTAACTATGACTCTTGAAGTGGGCCCTGGCGCTAGGTCCAAATAGCATAAAACGAAACCGAAAGCAAGAAACAAAGAAGGAATTAAAGAAACACATTAGAGACATAGCTTAAACTTATGGTGATTGGCACGCACCCCGATAAGGACTGAGGTTTGAGTAATGTGATAATCGTTTTGTTTGTCGATTTACTGCACGTGTCGATAAAGGTAAGAACGTAAAGTAATTGTTGATCATTTTGCATACCATTACGATAACACACACGTGTGAGATAGTACATTTTTTCATTTCTCCAAAATGGCTACTTTTCCAATGAAAATTGGGTATTTTTCTGATTGATACTACAAACATAAGTTGTGGGTGCTCGTTAGAACCGGTTCTAATGATTACCTAGAATCTATGTTTTTGAGCAAAAATAAAAAATAATGTAAACCCCTGTAATCCCAAGTTTCACTTTATAAAACTGGGGTTTGAGATGGTCAAAATAATAAAGGCGTGTTTTCCTGATGCCAACAATATAAAAATATGATAAATACATACATAATGACCCCAGAACTACAATTTCCAAGTTCATAAATATACATTTTTTTCTAAATAAAAACACTCTCTTTTTTTATTAATTTTATTTTTTTATATTCCATTAGAAAAGTTGCAATACGAGAAGACACATCTGCGGGAGGTAATTAATCAGAATCAGAATCAGAATCAGAATTGTTACTGGTGACACGTCAAATGACATTCATACACCAGGACCTGTGATATGGGAAGTTAGTCCCTAGCTCTAACCAAAGATGTAAACTTAGCTACACAATCCTCAGCACCTTCAGCCGTCAAAATAATAGAATCGGGAAGGGCATTCCAATCTCTAATGGTTCGGGGGAAAAACGATTCTTTATAAATATCCGTTCTTGCAGTAAGGGTCTGAAACGTCATTGAATGGTGTTTTCTACAATGCCTAGCTGGGGGAACAAGGTCATCTGTTGGAATGCTGGCAGCACCCTTTAGACCTTTGTATAAGAGTATGAGCCTACTGTCTCTTCTCCTTCTTTTTAGAGACTCCCATCTTAATTTTCCTAGAATTCCAGTCATGCTCCCAGTTTCAAAGCAATAATTTCCAGTTACAAATCTAGCAGCTCTATTCTGAACTTTTTCAATTTCTTCATTTAGGACCACTCCGCTTGGGTCCCAGATGCAACTACCATATTCCAAGATTGGGCGAACAAGTCCCCTGTATGCTGTTTCTTTCACATCCTGAGGACACTGATGAAGATTTCGCCTCAGGAAACCAAGTGTTCTATTCGCCTTTGTACACATATTGCTAATGTGTGTATTCCATCTCAAATCGTGAGTGATTGTCACACCAAGGTATTTAATGGAATTCACATTTTCGAGGACCGTTCCCTCTAAGGTGTAAGAAGCCTCAACTTTATTAGACCTCTTCCTTGTTATCTGCATAATATTGCATTTAACTGGTTGAAATCTCATGCCCCATTTTCTGGCCCAACATCCTAATCTATCTATGTCAGCCTGAAGTTTCAGTGAGTCATCTGTATCTCTAATTTCCCGGTAACAAACACAGTCATCTGCGAACAGTCTTATTTCTGAGTCAATATCAGTGGAAAAATCATTGATGTACAGGGAGAACAATAGAGGACCAAGAACGGTCCCTTGTGGGACTCCAGACAAAACTGGCGCCCATACTGAAGATTCACCATTAACAACAACACGCTGTTTTCTGTAGCAAAGGAAGGAATCTATCCATTTAAGAGTCTTCCCACCAATTCCATAACCAAATAATTTGGATTTAAGTAGTTCATGAGGAGGGGTGTCAAAAGCCTTCTCAAAGTCCAGAATAAATGTGTCCACCTGCCCCCCTTTGTCCAGGATTTTTGCCCAATCATTAATAACCGTGCTCAACTGAGTTTCGCAACTATGCCTTTTCCTGAATGCATGTTGTCTGTCTGACAAAAGTTTATGTTCATCCAAGTGGGCCATGATGTTTGAGCAGACTATGTGTTCAAGCAATTTACATAGAACACAGGTCAGTGACACCGGGCGATAATTACGAGCAAGAGCCCTGTCCCCTTTTTTGAAAAGTGGACAGATGTTCGCTAGGAGCCATTCTTTTGGAATTTCACCCGTATCGAGAGATTGTTGGAAAAGATGAGCAAAAACTGGACCTAACTCGTTTGCTAGTTCCTTCAGGACTCTAGGATGAAGCTCATCAGGCCCTAAAGCTTTAGAAGGGTTCAAGCCTTTAAGTAATTTGATCACTCCCGCAGAGGATACAACAATATTTTCCATGAAAGGGGCCGATCTTCCAGTCAATGGAACCTCGTTGAACTCAGTTTTATTAAATGCATCATTGAATTGACCAACCAATTCCTCTGCCCTTTCAGAGTCCGATTCAGCGACCCCGTTCCCTCCTCTTTTATTAAGGGGTGGGATACCTTGCCTATCTTTCTTCTGGCTATTGATATATCTGTAGAAGTCTCTGGGATTCGCCTTTACATCACCTACCAAGTTATTTACATACTGATCATGCTGATTTTTGATGTCATTTTTAATTTCTCGTCTCAAGTTTTCAAATTTTGCTCTGAGTTTACCACTTCCCGACTTTTTTGCCTTAGCATGAATCTTATTTCTCCTCCGAATTTTTCTTCTTATTTCTGGTGTGATCCAAGGAATTGAAGATACAGACCTGCTAGTTTTTGAGGGGATATGATTTTCGGACGAAGCTTGAATGAAAATAATGATACAAATACCCCGCGGTGAAAAGGGGTAAAAATAAACTGTATATCTATCTTATCTATCTTTTCATACTGAGTCGGTCATATTTTGGCCATTTGGGTGCATGCCTTGAAATCATTTGTGGGCCGAAATTGCTATGGGCCGATTAAACGGTCATACTAGATACCGCAAGGTAGCATAATATCGCACAATGTACCGATTAAATGATCCGGAACCGCAACAAGTAGCGGATGAAATTCAGATGAGAAAATTTTATATCGACACCAGAAACATGGAACCGAAAGTAGAAACACAAACACATGGAGACCAAGATTTCGACAAAAGTCACAAATATTCTGAACAAGTTTTTGAGGGAGCTAGTGCTATGAACACCGAAGAAAATAAGCCAATATGTGTCATAGTTCTTGGAATGGCAGGCTCTGGGAAAACAACATTTGTGCAGGTAGAAGCGTGGTAGCTCTGTGGTTAGCAGCTGGTTAGTGCACTTGTCTGTCATGCTAGAGGCCCCCAGTTCGATTCCCAGCAGCGATATTAAAATCGCGGTGTCCGAACAATTTCCACTGGCATCATTTGCAGGGATGAATGCCACGAAGTGTACCGACCTTTGGTTTGGGACGTGAACTGGAGGACCCCTGTCACAGAATCCGGGACGTTTCGGCCCTGAGTCGTTTCAGCCGGGTCGTTTCGGCCTGGGTAGTTTCGGTCTAAATTTGGACCTGGGTCGTTTCGGCCTATTTCGGTGGGTCGTTTCAGCCCTGGGTCGTTTCGGCCTGGGTCGTTTCGGCCTGGGTCGTTTCGGCCCGATTTTATTAGATAGCATTTTTCCTGTATAAAACATTATTATTTAATTTGGAATATTATTTAAACGCCCTGTCACGTTATGTCATGGTTATGATAGCCCAAATAAAGTGTTTTAATTAATTTAATTTATTCAGCAGGATAACTGTTATATACGTTTCTTTCTACAATGATTGAATTTGGTAACACAATCAGCAGGCAAAATCACATACATACATCCATCCATCCATCCATCCATAATAATTAAAATACCTGTTCCATAAAGGCGATGCTGCCACCGGTCACACACGTCACATGTAACTGCGTAGCGTCGGCCATTTACTTCCTTGTCACATGAGATGCACAATTCAGTCATTTTGAAATAACCTATAAATCTGTTCATTGTGATCAGAGTCTGCGCAGTTTGAAAAAGCCCTCTTTTTTGAGCTTATTAATATCTGAACGCTGTAATTATTTTATATGATTAGCCTGCATCTGATACCTTCAAAGACCTTGTAACCTATAAATCTGTTCATTGTGATCAGAGTCTACACCGTTGGAAAAAGCCGTCTGTTTTCTGACCTATTGAAGTTTTAACGAGAGAAGATAGCAAAAGCACAGGCTGATCTTCGACAAACAAAATATATATACATAAAAATAAAGTTATAAAAAAATCAGGCCGAAACGACCCACCAATATGGCCGAAACGACCCATCCCCGAAATTAGGCCGAAACGACCCAGGCCGAAACAACCCGGCCGAAACGACCCAGGGACCGAAACGACTCAGGACCGAAACGACCCGCGACCCTGTCACAGGGCCTGTGCAGGGAAAACCATCCCGATCCCTACCGTAATTACATGATTACTGTGTAGGCTTTATCCTGTAAACCTGGAGTGTATGTAATCTACACCTGCACATAATCCATGTGAAGGGGTGGTTGGAGTACATATAGAAAGAAAAGAACCAAACTTTCAACAGCATATCTTATACTGCGATCGGTCACATTTGACCATAACTCACAGGTGAACATTTCGTGCACATCAGGTTTGTGGGATGAAAGCCTACACAGTATTCATGTAATTACAGAAGGGGTCTTTAACCTGCACAGGGGATGACTCTCCCTGCACAGGGAGCCTCCAGTTAATGTCCTGATCCGAAGGATGGTGCGCTTTTTGACATTCATCCCCACAAATTAGCCAATGGAGCGTATTTGGACACCGAAATAATAGCCGCCAATGATTGAACCAGGGGCCTGTAGCCTCAGAGGCAAGGGCACTAACCACTGGGCTATCATGTAAATCACTTTCTTCTTAAGTCAGCCTCAGAGTTGTGATGGCTGTAATGGACCTTTACGGAAGGAAGGAACACTTTGCCAGACCAAAGTTCGACGAGTCCCAGACAAACCGGTGCATACATTTACCGGAAAGCACCAAAATACCGGAAAGCAAACCAAAATACCGGAAAGCACATATAAATACCAAAAAGCACTTATATATACTGGAAAACATTAGAAAATTGTATTTAAATGCAATATATAACATATCTGGAACAGCTATGGTTCCTCTCTGGTCTGTTGTTTCATGTTTGTGTGTCTTTCCCTTTGGTGTCTCTGATGGGAGCTGGGGGTTGATTGTATCGATTCCTGATCATTGCCTCCACTTCTATTTTGTGTACCGTTTCCTAATGTTTGGAAGCCCTGCAGGGTAGGGGCAATATGTTTCACAGACTTTTACACTATGGTGAAAATTATGCATACTGGAGAGAGACCTTTTTTCTTCAACCTAGTCGACACAAAATGTTGAAACATCGCTGAATAAAAGTCATTTCATTGTCTTGAAGTTCGATTCAACGTTGTTTTGACCTTGTGTGCACACTGGGTAAATGTTTTAGGTTGTTGGCCCACTGGGTCAGTGTTATGCGGACCCATCAACAAACGATAAGCGCATTGTTTGTATATATTGTATCATTGTCTTTTAGATTTGTGTTACACCAGTGTGCAAAAGACTGTGAAATGAGACATGTACCGTTTCCTAATGTCAGGAAGCCCTGCCGGGTAGGGGCGATAAGTTTCACAGACTTTTACACTATGGTGAAAATTATGCATACTGGAGAGAGACCTTTTTATATGCCCACTGGAAAAGTGCAACAGTCAACATCAATTCTGTTAAGTTGAACGATCCGTACATTGTTGTTTGGTTTGTTTGTTCTATTCGAGGTTTAATGTCCCCGTTAACAGTGTTTATGTCATTCTGGAAACGTTGCTTCCAAGTTAATATGCATGGACGGTCTGATTCGCACCACTTTGCCTGGGCTGCCCCAGCCCTTCTAAGCGGTCGGTTTCAACTCTGGGTGGAAGCACCATAAAGCCCAGTCTATTTCTTCAAGAGCCCCGATGGGCAGGGCGATGTACAACCCTCGATATAATACTACCTTAAAACAATTACTTGTATGTTTGTATATTTGTAAGTATGTTGTTCATTCTTCCTGATTTTTATACTTTATTCAAAGAACTATCTTTGCAACAAAATAAACACTGGATAAAATCCGATTTTTTTTTCTCTGTATTTCCAATATAATAAAGATGTATACTGCTTCTATAATGCATGTAACATCACTTTAACATGCCATTGTCATTGCATTGTACCTATACATGTTTTCAACGGGTCTCAGTGGCCTTGTGGTTAGGAGCGCTGACTCTTTCTCAATAAATCGCTCATCACTGTGGTTCGCGTCCCCGCACAGTTCACTTGTGGCAAGAGAGTCTCTAGGAGACAAGTTCTGTTTGTTTTTTCTCTGAGTTCCACTCGATTAATTCGTAGTTCGCATCCCGCTCAAAAATCAAAAAACATATGTGAAAGACAAGTTCTGCCTGATTTCCTTCTGGTTCTCCCATTTTGCCAACCCAAACGATCGGCTCGATATATGTGAAAATCTTGAAAGGGCTATACAGCCCCCACTACCCGCTAAACAGATAAATCTTCATGTGAATTGTTGAACAGACGTGTTATATACCGTATTTAGTCAGAGAACCTACCCCGGCTCTAGCAATGAAAAGCCTGGTAAACCTTACATGGTCACTTGGTGGTTATCTCCGAATAGACACCCTATGTTGAACTAACGTCAAGACGACATTATTTAACCAATGTATTCCGAACGGTCTGGTTCAAGTTCTTTAAACTGCACACAACACTCTCAAACAGTTGCTGCAGTATATGAAGATAGCTATAGATAGCAGCGGGTAATTCTTGAAACTTGCATGTCATTCTGACAATACCCTAGGGGATTGGGGATAAATATTTAAGTTTTTTAGGTAAAATTATCAATATAAATCTAATACATAGGCCTAAATTTCATTTTTAACATGTTCCTCCGCAGAAAAAACTCAAATACAAAGTGCTTTTTGGTATTTATATGTGCTTTCCGGTATTTTGGTTTGCTTTCCGGTATTTTGGTGCTTTCTGGTAAATGTATGCACCCCAGACAAACTATCCCAGAACTGCCGAAATACAAAAAGCCTGTATTATACTTTACACATGTTTGTTCTGCACTCGTTTACCTTCACAACAACATTAATCTCTTTTAGATGTGATTAAGATTTTAGAACAGGTTTGGCTAGTGCTCAGCCATATTTTAACTGTCGAACGATTTTTAAGAGGTCAGTCGGGTCCATGATCACTCACCTGAGTACAGGCACCCTAGTATCTGTGATTTTATTTTTATGTGAAACAGCGTCAGCCCAAACAAGGGCATCAAAAGTAAACAACTCACAAGTGTTGTGCCTAGGCTCGATTGCTTGAGGGACACCAATGGCCCTTATGACATTTTCCAAAGGGTCATTTTATATTTTAAAGGGGCTTCCGTAAATAAAATATAAGCAACGTTGTTGATTTCTGAGGGTCATCCGGGCCCCATGTTTAATGTTGAAAGGGCCATCAATGACTTTAGGTAGGCAAATGGCCCCATGGCCCCCTCTCGGCGCAACACTGTCTAAGGTACCAGTCATATTGTAATGCCTTGAATAACTCCTTCTTTCCTGGAACTGTTCATCAATGGAACAGTCTTCCCTCCTCTGAAGTGAATGCCAAGTCTGCAGAAGTGTTCAAAGCCCGTACAGTGTAAGATTGAGACTCAGAGGGATGTGTTTAAGGATACCTCAGTTATGCAGATTGTAAATAGTTTTAAGGATGCATCCAGTGACTCTTCTATTATTTTTTTTCAGCTACGTGTAAATTCTAAATTTAGCCACCCAATCAACTGAGGTAATGGCCAACTATGACCGACTCAGTATAAGGAGATATATATATTACATAGATAGAAGATCATAGGAGGTTTTTTTTCGTGACATACTTTTGGATCTAAAAATACAACGGGGAAAAGCCCTGGCCGTCAATAGTCAGTCATTCTTTTGTATTGTTTTAAGGTAGCGGGACATATAAAGTGTTAATTACCGCATAAAATAGTGAAATTCTTCTAAACTTTTGGCAAATTCTCATGTGGAATACTGGGGAAATACTGATATACGCTGCCAGGAGATGGGTTTTTTTGTAATTTTCTG
This sequence comes from Lucinisca nassula, assembly GCA_963580285.1. Classification (NCBI taxonomy): domain Eukaryota; kingdom Metazoa; phylum Mollusca; class Bivalvia; order Lucinida; family Lucinidae; genus Lucinisca; species Lucinisca nassula. The sequence continues at coordinate 11,409,666 of OY757022.1, read as the reverse complement.
CTCTTAATGATATACATGTACTGTACATACTCATGAAACCTCCTGCCCAGGGGGCTCTCTCTCTCAGAATTTCCAATCCTCTGTCATTTTGACTGTTTTACAGAGGTAATTTGGCCAGAAAGTTATTAATTTATATTGCCCATGGCCAGAGGAGGGAGGTGAACAGTTAACAGAGGTGAAATATATAGGAAAGTACCTGGGGGTTGGGGAGGAGAATAAAAGTGGCCATTAACAAGAGGTAACCAACCATCGGAAGTGACCATCTGTGGAAGTTCCACTGTAATTGTGTGGAACTTCGAATCTGTTAGCTCAGTTGAGTGATATAGGACCATCGTGGTCCTCTTGTTATTTGGATATACATACAATGTAATACCATTAACTAACATGGTTTAGGCTTTTGACCCAACAGTTGCGTTATAAAGAGGTTGTGGTGTATTTCTTTGTGTTTGTGTTTCAGAGAATAGTGGCACATTTACACACAGCAAGAACCCCACCTTACGTGATCAACTTGGATCCAGCAGTGCATGAGGTACCCTTCCCAGCAAACATCGGTATTAATTTTTTTCTTTTCTCATGCATATACTAGAACATGTAGAGGTGAAAACAAAGAATGAAATATGCCTGTAAACTGTATTTTCTTAACCGGTTTCACTACTGAAGGTAGATGATCAGAAGAACAGTTACAATATGGAAGTAAATGACGTTAACATCAATAGCAAAGACATGTATATACCCAAAACATCAAGTTGCTGATTTTATGCAGTAAAGGCTGTTGTAAACCACACATTATATGCATTATATTTGGAAAAGTATTTTTTTTTTTCAACCCTTCTCTTGCTGAATATTCAGTTTAGCCACACCCATTTCTGATTTTGAACCAATCAGATTACTTGATGTAATTTATACCTACAAATTCATAAATTGAATGTCAAACAGTGTAGATCCTGATCAGATGGCTTCTTCAGAAGGCTTCAAGCCATCTGATCTGGATCTACACTGCTTCCAAAGATAGGGGTTGTCGTGAACAGCAAGATAAGAGGTAAAGTAATACATTAATTTTTTTTTTTTTCTATTTTTGGCTCCAAACTTGTTGTGGTTACTTGTGATGCATTTCTAGTGAGCACCAACAATGTTTGTCTCAAGAATAGATAGCACAAAATTTCATCTGAAAATGCTAGTTCCAGGGCCATAAAACACACCTTAAAGGTCCTTTGAGTCACATGGTTTTGTTAACCCATAAAATGCAGGGATGTAGACTAACAGGTGCTCAGTCACCCAAGGAGCCTAAATTTTGGACTGGGCACGTAAGTCCTTTTAAATGTAAAATGTGGATTTAAAACAGTCTGTGCCCAAAACAAAATGCTTAGTCTGTATCCCTGAAATGCCAATCACGACAATTGTCCTCTGCTTTGCCATCTGCTGGTTACCTTAAAACTAATTTTTTGCAAACAGTGTAGACCCAGTTCAGACTGCTCCTCTGCTCTGGGCCACACTGTTTGCCTGTATGCAAAATTATTTTTCCAAAGTTTGCAAATAAATTCAGCAGACAACATAAGCAGACATTTTCAGATATAGTTTTTCTTGGTTTCTTAAGGGTTAACTTATTGTAGTGATATTGACTGAATAATTTGTTCATGGATGACCATTAGGTTAAGAGCGCTGACTCTTAATCATTACGTGTATGTCAGTCAACATTGGGGGTTCTAGTCATGCTCCCGTCACATGTAGTCCTGCAACTGAAACTCACAAATTCAGATGTTTTTATACCCTCCCATCTGAAAAAGGGGTGGGGTATAAGGGTTTACATCGGACCTACACTCCGTCTCCCATCCTTACGTAACCCAAATATTCGTCAAAAGATTTCTCAAGCACCATAGAAGCCTCAAACTTGACAGATTACACATTCATTAATGACTTGTAGCATCATGTAAGAAAAAGACAAAGTAAGACACAGTGGGCTTTATCCCATTACTTGTTTGTCTGATAAGTGTATATGCATTCATTCTTTCCTTCCATAAAGGCCTATGTGGAATATTTGTCAAAGATTTCTCAAGAACCATAAATTAACCCTTATCTTGCTGTTCACGACAACCCCTATCTTTGCAAACAGTGTAGATCCAGATCAGATGGCTTCTGAAGAAGCCATCTGATCAGGATCTACACTGTTTGGCATTCAGTTTATGAATTGGTAGCAATAAATTACATCAAGTAATTTTATTGGTTGATAGACAGAAATAGGTGTGGCTTACATGAATATTCAGCAAGATAAGGGTTAAAGCTAGACACCCCAGATTTGGCAGAGTATACAATCATAATTTGTATTGTGTAAGACACAACAGACCTGGTTAGCTTATTTGTATTTTAGTTGTTCCATAAACCTTTTTAGCTCACCTGTCACGTAGTGACGAGGTGAGCTTTTGGGATCACTTTTTGTCCGTTGTGCATGCGTGCGTGCGTGCGTGTGTGTGTGTGTGCGTGTGTGCGTGCATCCGTAAACAATTTCTAAAAACAACATCTCTTCCTAAACCACTGATCGGATTTTGACCAAACTTCACAGGAATGATCCTTAGGTGGTCCCCTTTCAAAGTTGTTCAAATGGTTCCAAACCGTTGCACATCGAGGTCACAGGAGCCAAAAATAGATTTTATTCACCGAAAACTTAAAAAATCTTCTTCTCTGAAACCACAAGGCCCAGGTCTTTGATATTTGGTATGAAGCTTCATCTAGTGGACCCCTACTAAGATTGTTCAAATTATAGTGCTGGGGCCAAAAATGCCCCCGCCCCGGGGGCCCTTTGGTTTTACATGGGCTTATATAGGGAAAATCTTTAAAAATCTTCTTCTCTGAAACCACAAGGCCCAGGTCTTTGATATTTAGTATGAAGCTTCATCTAGTGGACCCCTACCAAGATTGTTCAAATTATAGTCCTGGGGCCAAAAATACCCCCGCCCCGGGGCCCTTTGGTTTTACACAGGCTTATATAGGGAAAATCTTTAAAAACCTTCTTCTCTGATACCGCAAGAACAAGGTCTTTGATATTTGGTATGAAGCTTCATCTTGTGGACCTCTGCCAAGATTGTTCAAATTATTGTGCTCGGGGCCAAAAATGCCCCCGCCCCGGGGGCCCTTTGGTTTTACATGGGCTTATATAGGGAAAAATCTTTAAAAATCTTCTTCTCTGAAACCACAAGGCCCAGGTCTTTGATATTTGGTATGAAGCTTCATCTATTGGACCCCTACCAAGATTGTTCAAATTATAGTGCTGGGGCCAAAAATGCCCCCGCCCCAGGGCCCTTTAGTTTTACATAGGCTTATATAGGGAAAATCTTTAAAAATCTTCTTCTCTGAAACCGCAAGGCCCAGGTCTTTGATATTTGGTATGAAGCTTCATCTAGTGGACCCCTACCAAGATTGTTCAAATTATAGTCCTGGGGCCAAAAATACCCCCGCCCCGGGGCCCTTTGGTTTTACATAGGCTTATATAAGGAAAATCTTCAAAAACCTTCTTCTCTGAGTTTGACGAACATTCTTACCTGAGTAGCTTTATGAGTGTGAAAATTTTAAGAAAAGACAGTATTTATATTTTCACAATGATACCAGGACTTGGAAGGAAAAAAACCAAATTTTGACAGGTATTTTGTGGCTTTTTCAAATTTTATCATACCTTTACCTTAATTAATTAATTTTACAGGTAAATGGTCTCCGCATACATGCTGATATCAAAATTGGACTGTTTACAATTTTGCATCACATGTACATGAGGTTTTACCTCATTATTGTTCATTGCAGGATAAAATTGCTATTTTTAATATGCAGATGTCTTATATTTTGAAAAAAAAAACTTAACTTACCTGTACTTTTAGCCTTTGATGCTAGACATTCTCGTCACACCTGAGAACCCGAATTTTTTTCTACAGGCCACAAAATCAAAGGGGCACAAAAATATCACAAAACAACATGGTATTGAAAGAAATAACACAGGTTTTATAGCATTTTATTAGCTCACCTGTCACGTAGTGACAAGGTGAGCTTTTGGGATCACTTTTTGTCCGTTGTCCGTCGTTCGTCCGTGCGTGCGTCCGTAAACTTTTCTTCAAACGACATCTCCTACTAAACCACTGATCGGATTTTGACCAAACTTCTCAGGAATGATCCTTAGGTGGTCCCCTTTCAAAGTTGTTCAAATGGTTCCGGTCCATTGCACATATAGGTCACAGTAGCCAAAAATGGATTTTTTTTCACCGAAAACTTAAAAATCTTCTTCTCTGAAACCGCAAGGCCCAGGTCTTTGATATTTGGTATGAAGCTTCATCTAGTGGACCCCTACCAAGATTGTTCAAATTTTAGTGCTGGGGCCAAAAATGCCCCCGCACCGGGGCCTTTTGGTTTTACATGGGCATATATAGGGAAAATCTTTAAAAATCTTCTTCTCTATAAACGCAAGGCCCAGGTCTTTGATATTTGGTATGAAGCTTCATCTAGTGGACCCCTACCAAGAGTGTTCAAATTATAGTGCTGGAGCTAAAAATGCCCCCGCACGGGGGCCCTTTGGTTTTACATGGGCTTATATAGGGAAAATCTTTAAAAATCTTCTTCTCTGAAACCGCAAGGCCCAGGTCTTTGAAATTGGTATGGAGCTTCATCTAGTGGACCCCTACCAAGATAGTTCAAATTATAGTGCTGGGGCCAAAAATGCCCCCGCACCAGGGTCCTTTGGTTTTACATGGGCTTATATAGGGAAAATCTTGAAAAATCTTCTTCTCTGAAACCGCAAGGCCCAGGTCTTTGATATTTGGTATGAAGCTTCATCTAGTGGACCCCTACCAAGATTGTTCAAATTATAGTGCTGGGGCCAAAACTGCCCCCGCACCAAGCCCCTTTGGTTTTACATAGACTTATATAGGGAAAATCTTTAAAAATCTTCTTCTCTGAAACCGCAAGGCCCAGGTCTTTGATATTTGGTATGAAGCTACATCTAGTGGACCCCTACCAAGATTGTTCAAATTATAGCCCTGGAGCCAAAAATGCCCCCATGTCGGGGCCCTTTGGTTTTACATACACTTATATTGGGAAAATCTTGAAAAATCTTCTTCTCTGAAACCACAAGCCTTAGGTCTTCGATATTTGTTATGAAGCTTCAGCTAGTGGACCTCTATAAAGATTGTTCAAATTATAGCGCTGAGACCAAAAATGCCCCCGCCATGTGGCCCTTTGGTTTTACATAGACTCATATAGGGAAAATCTTTAAAAATCATCTTCTCTGAAACACAAGGCTTAGGTCTTTTATATTTGTTATGAAGCTTCAGCTAGTGGACCTCTACCAAGATTGTTCAAATTTTAGCCATGGGGTCAAAAATGCCCCCGCTCCAGGGCACTTTGGTTTTACATAGACTTATATAGGGAAAATCTTGTTTTACATAGACTTCTATATGCAGGGTAAACCTTTAAAATCTTGTTCTTTGAAACCACAAAGCCCTGGTCTTTCATATTCAGTATGAAGCTTCATCTTGTGGACCTCTACCAAGATTGTTCAAATTATAGCCCTGGGGCCAAAAATGACCCTGCCTGGGGCCCACTTGTTGTACATTAAATCAGGTGAGCGAACCAGGGCCCTCTGGGCCCTCTTGTTTTATGTCCCTCCATTTAGGGTGAGGATCCTGTTTATGTGGGCGTAGGTGTCGTCGTTTGCGTCATAGTCAATGTCAGTGATGAAACTCGCTCAAACTTGATACAGTACATGTATATCTTTGCAACCTAATGAAGAATTGAAAAGATTTTGGTTACCTTGACCTCATTTTTAAGGTCACAGGCTCCTGAACATTGTCAATTTTGGGCCAACGATGGTTTTTCTGCACCTTGTCTCATTTAAAAATTGATGAATGTTGGTCAAACTTGGTACAATAGAGATTGCAACCTACCAAAGATCTTTTTAGATTTTGGTGATCTTGACCTTAAGGTTACAGGCTCCAGAACACTGTCAGTTTATGGCAAAAATGGCTTGTGTATGTATGCATCTTAGATTTTGGTGACCTAAGTCCTTCTAAACATAGATTTCTAGGTCAGATAAGTGTTTCAATTATATTTATGGTCGGGGGTGGGGGGGGGGGGCATTTTTTCCTCAGAAAAAATTTCTGGTTTTGTTATTTTGGAAAAAAACTGTTTGATTCTGATTCCAGGATTCTAAATTGTATGACTAGCTGTGTTCTCATTAATATAACAAACCCGTATTACATAGCGCAGTCTTTCATATCTCCAAAATGGTTCTGATGAAAATTTGTGATATTTATCTCATTTATACTCCAAACATAGGTTGAAGATGTTCACAACCTTTATCTAGGAACAGAAATAAGAAAAATAATATATACCCCTGTAAACCCCATTTTTGTCTATATAGTTTGGGGTGAAGAGGGATATTTATATTTTTAAGAACACTATCAACATCTTCTAGAATCATCGCTTACTGTTCATGAAAAGGCACTGTAGTGGGGGTATGATCAGATTCTCTGGCAGGTCTTGTTTCTTTGGTGATAATCTATCAGTTTTGGATCCATCAATAAACTACATGTATGATCCAAAACTGTTCTATGATGAAAAGTGAAATAAAGAGATTTTTGGGCATTTATATTTTAACTCTTATCCTGTTGTTCACAACAACCACTACTTTTGCAAACTGTGTAGATCCAGATCAGATGACTTCTGAAGAAACCATCTGATCTGGGTCTTCAATGTTTGACATTCAGTTTCTGAATTTGCAGGAATAAATTGCATCATTATTCTGATTGGTTCAAAGTCCGAAATGGGTGTATTCTGATTGGTTCAAAAGTCAGACATGTGTGTGGGGTAAATTAATTATTCAGTTGGATTAGGGTTAATCACATTACATGTATATGTGATTCTGTTTTTTAACCCTTCTCTTGCTGAATATTCAGTTAATCCACACCCATTTCTAACTTTGAACCAATCAGATTACTTGATGTAATTTATTCCTACAAATTCATAAATTTAATGTCAAACAGTGTAGATCCTGATCAGAGGGCCTCTTCAGAAGCCATCTGATCTGGATCTACACTGTTTCCAAAGATAGGGGTTGTCATGAACAGCAAGATAAGAGCTAATGTAATATACACTATCTGATGTTAAATCATGTGATTTTGTTTTCTAATGTAATACCGTAATTGCGCTGCGTACCAACGCAGCGCCATTTCTAATGAGTTTGAGACACGGACTATGTATTCATGAAACTTGACTTTTCATTGATGTAAGCAAATTGTCAGTTACAGAAGTTCGGATTATAGATACAATTAAAACACACTTTTAACAGTTTTAATTTGCGACTACATTTAATTATACATTTGTAATCTGAAGTTTTGCCATTCGCATTCTATTTTTGATACATTCTGGACTTTAATAACGAACTATGTTTTTCGTTTTAATCGTCGAAAGGGTATTCGGTTTTGATTACTGTTTTATTGTCTGTCAGTACAGTCTTGAATATACTTCTGATATTTCGTTGTTGAATTGTCCCAAAATTAAAATTCAGTGTTTGAAATAGATGAGGGTATGTCTATGTGTGTTTGAAATAGATGACAGTGTTCCAACACAGAATGGTACAATCTACGGTTAAGAACTATCCCTTTCGATTCCAATTATTGTTTACTGCGCAATAATTAAGCCTGTTACTACAGCAAAGGTTAACTCTTTCAACCCTGAAGACCGGCACAGATACTTATGCAAACATGTAGCTCCTGATGAGATGGCTCATAATGAGCCACCTTATTAGGATATATTACTTGCCATCCTGATAACGCTTTAAGGTTAGATACCATATTTAGTAGAATGGACGTGCCCAAAGTCAGTGATGGTACAGTCCATTCCGGAAACTCAGGGGTTAAAGGGTAAATAAATCAAAGCACTGGCAGTTCTGATAGGTCGAGTATCTCTGAGTGTAGAACTGTTTCGTTTAACCCTTAACCCTTTTTGTACCAAATGGAATCTTCCTGCTTATATATAGCTGGAGTCCATTTCAAAATTTAGGGGTGACGAGTTGTGTTTTCTTCAAAATTTATTGGGAAAAAGGCTAATCGTTTTGTAGTGTAGGCCCTGATCGCGGCGTCTGACCTGGGCCTGCACTGTTTGCCAAGGTACCCCTTTAGGGGTTTACGTGACAAAATGGGTTAAATAGTTATACCTTAAGCAAGCAATGTAGACCCTGATCAGACACCGCGTTCTGATATGGATCTACACTGTTTGCAATACCCAACACATGATTCAGTCAATATTCTACAGATAATTCTCTAACATGTAGGCAACACCCTGAACTCACAGCGGCACAAATAAAGTTTGTTTTTTTTTTTTTTGGTAAATGACTGCTACCTGGATTTCCGAAAAACACGCCTATATAATTTTGACCCGCTTAAACCCCACTTTTTATTTTTTTTTTCTTATTTCTGGTTAAAGATAGATTGTAGATGCCCGTTAAAACCGCCTCTATATCTATCCCAGGAAACCAGTGGGTTCCGGGACGGGCCATTTTGACCCAATGGGTATAATTTGAATAATCTTGGTAGAGGTCTTCTAGTTGAATCTCCACACAAATTATCAAAGACCTGGGCCTTGTGGTTTCAGAGAAGCGCTTTTATGATTTTCCCTATGTAAGTCAATGTAAAACCAAAGGGCCCCGGGGCAGGGGCATTTTTGGCCCCAGGGCTATAATTTGAACAATCTTGATAGAGGTCTGCAAGACGAAGCTTCATACCAAATATTAAACATCTGAGCCTTTGGTATCAGACAAGAAGATTTTTGAAGATTTTTCCCTATATAAGTCAATGTAAAACGAAAGGGCCCTTTTTGGCCCCAGGGCTCTAATATGAACAATCGTGATAGAGATCCACTAGATTAGGCTTCACACCAAATATCAAAGGCCTGGGTCTTGCGGTTTCAGAGAAGAAGATATTTTAAATATTTTTCCTATATAAGTCAACTTAAAACTAAAGGGCCCAGGGGCGGGGACATTTCTGGCGAAAGGGATATAATTTGAACAATCTTGGTAGAAATCCACTTGGGCCCCGGGACGGGGGCATTTCTGACGCAAGGGCTATAATTTTAACAATCTTGGTAGAAATCCACTAGATGAAGCTACACACAAAATATCACACCAAATATCAACGACCCGGGCCTTGCGGTTTCAGAAGAGAATAATTTTTAAGATGATTCCTGTATAAGTCCATGTAAAACCACTGGGCCCCGTTGCGGGCCATTTTTGGCCCCAGGGCTATAATTTGAACATTTTTGATAGAGGTCCACAAGACGAAGCTTCATCCCAAATATCAAATACCTCAGCTATCTGTTTTCAGACAAGAAGATTTTAAAGGTGTTCCCTATGCAAGTCTATGTAAACCCAAAGGGTCCCGGAGCGGGGGCATTTTTGGCCCCATGGCTATAGTTTAAATACTCTTGATAGAGGTCCACAAGATGAAGCTTAATACCAAATATCAAACACCTCAGCTATCTGTTTTCAGACAAGAAGGTTTTAAAGGTGTTCCCCATGCACGTCTATATGTAAAACCAAAGGGTCCCGGAGCGTGGGGGGGGGGGCATTTTTGGCCCCATGGCTATAGTTTAAATACTCTTGATAGAGGTCCACAAGACGAAGCTTCATACCAAATATCAAACACCTCAGCTATCTGTTTTCAGACAAGAAGGTTTTAAAGGTGTTCCCCATGCACGTCTATATGTAAAACCAAAGGGTCCCGGAGCGGGGGCATTTTTTGGCCCAATGGCTATAGTTTAAATACTCTTGATAGAGGTCCACAAGACAAAGCTTCGTTCCAAATATCAAACACCTGCTGGTTTCAGACAAGAAGATTTTTAAAGGTTTTTCCATTGTTTGTCTGGTCCTCCGTGGCCTAGTGGATAAGAGCGCTGACTCTTAATCATTAGGTCTCTCACCGCTGTGGGTTCGAGCCTCGCTCGGGACACATGTGAGACGCCAAGTTCTGCAACGGAAGTTCAGGTGGTTTTTCTCCGGGTACTCCGGTTTTTGCCCACCTTTGATTAACGATCGGCTCGATATGAGTGAAATAATCTTGAAAGGGCCGTAAAACCAAAGTTAATAATAATAAAAAAAATGTATGTCTTTGTTAGACCATTAGACCATGGGCCCCGGAGCGGGAACATTTTTGGCATCAGGGCTTTAAATTGAACAATCTTGGCAGAGGTCCACTAGATGACGCTGCACACCAAAGATCAAAGACCTGGGCCTTGCAGGTTCAGGGGAGAAGATTTTTTTTTAAGATTTTTCCTATATATGTCAAACCAAATGGCCACGGGATGGGGCATTTTGGGCCCAAGGGCTATAATTTGAACAATCTTGATAGAGGTTTATGAATGTCATAAAGTGCATCGTCCTTCGGATCGGGACGTTAACTGGAGCTCCCTGTGCAGGGAGAACCATACCCTATGCAGGGTAAAGATCCCTGCCGTAATTGCATGATTACTGTGTAGGCTTTCTTCCTGCAAAACATGGAGTGTATGTAATATACACCTGCGGTAATGGTCAAATGTGACCGACGCAGTATCAATAGATAGATAGATACATGTAG